>JAAGNO010016239.1:9085-43216 GCA_033439905.1 Ceryle rudis | reverse complement strand
CAGTTCACAAAGCAGAAGCTATGTCTGTATTTTTCCACAGAAACTGAGTTAAAAAAATCACTAAGCCAACAGCTCTACTATACTGATTACAGATATTTACTCAAGGTGGAAGCCAATTTAGAAGATTTATAGAGACATTTTTAAAGAAATAAAGGATAACATGCACAGACAAGAGAGGACATGATGAAATTGTCACATATCCTAGCAAATTGGTCTCTTCAGGGAAAAACTTGCTACAGTAAATGGAAAAGATTAAGTATTTGTGTACATATTTTTAAATCCCTTGTGCCCCTTAGAATGTAGTGGTAAGCAGCAAGTTATTGCCAGTGACCACATTGCATGGCTGACTACAGACGTGAAGCATTTTAATTAACCTGTTACAAGGTAAATAGCTTAGTTCTGCATTTAACAATCCGCTGTTGGATTTGTATTTTACTCTATGAGGCATATGCAACCGAGATGAATACATTGCTTTTGAAGGAAAATATATGAAGTGGGTAGGGGCTGCTGTCACTGAATTAATGAAGGTGAACTTACAACTTCTGCAAGCAGCATACTGAACATATGTGAAGGGAAGAAAATATTCTGTGATTCTGTGATCTTTTAGCTCTGAAATAATACATTTTGATTACAATAAATTCTATCAATTAATGACTGTATTTGTTATTCTAAAAACTCTCATTGAAATTAGATTTAAGCTGTGAAGTGTTGAGCAAAGTTGTCATCTGTTGGGAGTCGTTATATGCTCCCTTTGAGATTGCACACATAGGGGTAAGCTGTATCCCAGTTGTTTGAAAGAGTCTTAGAGGAAAAGGCTTGAGGGTGGCTGCAGAGTCTGCATGCATCATTTTAGTTCATGAGACTCCGATGTGCTGTGCCATACCACCATTGCCTGACTGGGATGTTGGCTCCCTTCTAATAGAAAATAATATCATAGTAGTTATACTAATCTCTTTTACTAATAAGCTAATCAGTGACAAAGTGTGAGCATCAGCACTGGAACTAGTCCCCTCAGAAGGTTCCTTGGCACTAGGGCAGGTTTGGCTTGATGAGATTTGGCCTGGACCAGGTAGCATTTATCCAGTTCTTGTGGTTAGGAATTAGCAAGAACCGGAGGCCATTCCCAATGGATATTCTAGGTGCAATTGGCCTATTTTGAAGGACAACAGTTTAATATTATAAAGGGCTTTTGTGTAAGGGAGCCTAAATTCTAGAGAACTGTTTTGAAAGCACTTGCTTTAACTGCATGGGTACACTGAGACCGAAGAGGTCTTTTTCACCAGTAATGTGACACAGAAAATTTTAAGTGCTGTAAGAAGAATGTCTATAGTGGATCATAGATCATTATTACTTGTATAAAGTTATCCCAGAGGGTCACCCAGAGAGATGATCTTCTGCACTGAAACAATATGGATAGCTTTTCCAAAACCCATCTTTTTTAAAATATGTTAATAAACTCTTTAATACTGTAATTCTGGTTAACCTCATAATCCACATAACTGTCCATTTCTACTTTGGTCTTGCTGAACTTTTTTCCTTGATGAAGGCTTGTGGCAATGTGTTCCAGGTTGATCATGAAGAGGGTTGACAGGGCCAGACAAATTAGGAGATACAGGAGGGAAAACATTTGCTTGTAATGCTCTTATTCTTTGTATCAGAAGGGAAGTAGTTTGTTGTCTGCTTTTTTAGCATTCTTATTCCTCCTTCTGTTGCTGCCGTACATTTAGCCCTCTCTAGGGACTGAAACAAACCCACCCATGAACACAACTGTTCCCTAAAGAGCATGGTTGTCCTGTCAACCTCATTATTTACCCTGTAATATTGCTTTTAACTTCCCTCCAAATGACTGTGAGCAGCTTAAGATGTCTCCAGGGCAGTAAATAAACAAAGTCAGCTAAGTATGAAACCTCTTTGCTTCTCTGAGTCTCAAAGAAAAAAAGGGGGGTGAGGAGGGGGAAGGGAAAATGGAAAAAGAATATTGTTTGAAACAGCTGCCAGTAAACAGCTGGATTTGCAATGTAATGTACTGTGTCGGCTCCTAAATTATTTTATATTTATCGCTTGGTTTTGTATTATCAATTTTCATCTTTGTTTTCAGTTTCAAGAGATTTTGATACTGAGTGTCAGAGGAGTTCTAACCCTGGAGAGGGGCTGTCCTGCTGTTTTCCCTGATGGAAGAACTTTTATTTCCCTACAGATGTAACGTAGGATGCCATCTCACACTTTTCTGAGGAGCCTTGTAAGTCCAGCCAGGTCTTTACCACACATGACTATGCTAAATATTTCGCTATCAGCAGAGCAGGTGGCAGGCTGTGCTTGGTGCCGTGGACTGACTTGGGATTCCACTTATGCTGAGTGGTGGCTGGGAGAATTGCCTTTTTTGATGAAATAAACTGACCAAAACTCAAAAATACTTTCTAATTTTTGTTGATATTACTCTGGTTTTCACAATAAATAACCAGCTTTGGAGTTGTCAGAAAGATTTTTCAGTTAATAAATTAAAAGTCAGTTCATTGTCAACTGTATTTTATGAATGTTAAAAACAGTAGATGAAAATTTAATTTCTTAAAAAAATATAATGTTCCTGGGAACACAGCTCCTCCCTTTGACTGTAATTTGGAAGACCTGTCTCTGAGAATACTTGAGCGTTTCCTTATCTCAATTCTCTCTCTCATGCTTGACCCACCTATGAAATGGATTTGGAGTGAGAATCTTGAGGAAAAGTTGTTAAAAGGGGCAGAAGGTGTGTAATTGCATAGCCCTGCAATATGGTATTGCTCATAACATGCCATAAGCTTTGTACTGAGTTTTTCAAGGCCTGCTAGGTCTGCTTTGGCCAAACATTTCTTGAACTGCTTATACTGTTATTTGACTTGGTTCAGCTCTGTCAGCAATTTGCCTGATTAGCCAGGTGTCTATATTCAACTTTTTTTTTTTTTTAATTTATCTTTCTGTATTACAATTATAGTTTTTTATAGGTATTAGTAACATAAAGTTTTTCCATGTAGAATGAGATATTTATGACACTCGCATTGTAATAACACGGAGTAGAGAAGTGCAAGCCTGGTACAACAGGAGAGACCTTGAGAAGTGGAGACACTGCAGACCTGTAGCTTGACAAAGCTGGTTACAGGGGTAACAGAGACAGCAAATAGTATCTAACAAATGTAAAAGGCACTGTATATTGTAAATGTGGATGTAACCTGGAGCAGCAGACCAATGGAGAAAGAAAGCTAGAAATATGTATTAGCAAACATATATAAATGACACTAAATTGAAGGAAAAAAGAAAAAAAATGAGCTAAAAAGGAAGATAAAAGCAGATAGGAAGAGGAAACCCTCTACATCTTTTTCTATATGTATACATAAATAAAAAAAGTGTGCCTTCTCTTCAACATTAAACAAAATTTTGAATGTAAGAAGAGGCAAACAGCCAAATCTACCTCATGTGATGAAGAGTGCAGGTGGCATGCCTAGAACACTCAGGCACAGACATTTCAGCTACAGCATGTTATACAATGTGCAGACCTTTTAATGGGTGGAGCTTTTCAAGCACTAGAGTAGGAAGTGTTATGTATTACACAGACAACTTCCAACAGAGATGGAGTATAACTGGAGGTGGACCATTAATTATCATCACAACACAGGTGAAATAACAGTAGAATGTGTCTAAGAGGCAAGTATTAACTGCCAGAACTGCAGCTCAAATGCTTGTGATGGGTAAATTGATTTTTTATATCACAGAGATCTTCTGGGATAGAAAGTTTTGTACAATAGCTACAAATACCTATAATTTTGTGCATTTTTTTTTCTTCTAAATAAGCTTTGTATGCCTTTTTTTTTTTAAGAAGGAAGATAGGTAGCCCAGGTAGGCCAGGTAGGAATAGAAAGCAGAAGATCTCAGCATGTTTAACAAGAGTAGAATCTGTTTCAGAGTGAAAACCTACTCACCCCATCACACTTGACTTTGGCCTCCAAGAATGGGCATCATTTCATAGTGTAAAAGAGAGGTGGGTTTGACACTAGTCTGAAGATGCCTTTTTTTCTTGATGCAGCCTGGAGAAAGCCAAGGAGCCAACTTCATCTGGAAGCCTCAGCTACGGTTTTTCTGAGGTGAGCCCATGAGAATAAGTATAGATTGTGAAGGATATTCAGTTAATATGCTGCCTGAAGTAACTCTCTAGCTAAAATGTCTGTTAACATTCAAAGATTTGAACACTTCACCATCTGTGTTGGGTACAGACTGTTATTAATTATAAAGAAATGGAGGTGCTAAGAATGGAGCAATGGGACCTTTGCTCTGGGCCTCCTCTGTGCTCTAATCAGTTGATATCTGATTCTCTGTGTTTATTTAGGATTGAGTTTTATTTTTTGGAAGTAATCACATTCAAAACAAGTCACAGAAATCTGAGCAGAGAGGTTGCTTGTGCTAACATCACATAATAACTGCTGAGTGGCTATCTTAATCTCCTGTGATGACATGAAAGGAAAGCCAAACAAACAACAAGCAGACATGTTGTCTTTGCTTGTGTGAAGAAGAGATAGCAAATCTTAGGGAAACATGTTGCTTATTACAATTCAGTAATGAAGGCTGCCATATTATACATTAAACAGACTTGGTGCTGATATACTTAAAATCAAAGACTCTTAATTAATTCTGCACCAGTGACTATGGTGACTGCTGAATCATAGAATCATAGAAGGGACATTGGAAGGGACCTCAAGGATCATCTGGTCTGACTTTTCTTGGCAACTGTCTAGACAAGATGGCCCAGCATCCTGTCCAGCTGAATTTTAATAGGGTTCAATGTTGAGGATTCCACCATATCCCTGGGGAGCTTGTTCCAATAGCTGATTGTTGTCACTGTGAAAATTTTTCCTCTTGTGTCCAATCAGAATCTCCCCAGGAATAACTTGTACTCTTTACCACTCATCTTTTACTTTATAAAAAGGGAGTCTCCATCTTTTCTGCAGCCACCTTTTAAATACTGGACCATGGTGATAAGGTCTCCCCTAAGCCTCCTTTTGTCAAGTCTGAACAAATCTAATACTCTCAGCCTTTCCTCATACAGCAGCTTCCCAGTCCTTTGATCATCTTTGTGGCCCTTCTCTTAGCCCTCTCCAGCCTGTCCAAGTCTTTTTTGTATATCAGGGACCAAAGCTGAATGCAGTGTTCCAAGTGTGGCCTGACAAGAGTTGAGTGGGATAATGACTCTTCATCTCTCTGGTGATGCCTTTGTTGATGCATCCAGCATCCTGTTGGCTTTCTTTGTCACTGCAGCAAACTGTGCACTCATACTGAGGTTGTTGTCCACCAGGACCCCCAGCTCCCTTCCCACATATCTGCTCTCTAGCCAGGTAGATCCCAACCTGTGCTGAACTCATGGATTATGTTTTCCCAAGAGTAGGACCTTGCACTTATCCTTGTTAAACTTCATCAGATGTTTGTTAGCCCACTCTTCCAGCCTATACAGGTTTCCCTGCAGGGTGGCTCTCCCCTCTGAAATGTCCTTTTCCCCAGTCAGTTTGATGTCATCAGCAAACTTCATCGGGGTGCACTTGATCCCATCATACATATCAGTTATGAAGATATTAAACAGCATTGAGCCCAAATGCTAAGGACATGTTTATGGATGGTGTGTATGAGGAAAACAAACAACTACTCTATCTTTGGTTTTACTGTAGTAGGTGAATAAAAGATGAAGACAGATCAGTTTGGACCTTCTTACTCTGTATGATGCTTCAAGAGCTAAGT
Organism: Ceryle rudis; assembly: GCA_033439905.1. Classification (NCBI taxonomy): domain Eukaryota; kingdom Metazoa; phylum Chordata; class Aves; order Coraciiformes; family Cerylidae; genus Ceryle; species Ceryle rudis. The sequence goes on along the minus strand of JAAGNO010016239.1, from coordinate 37,462 downwards.
TATTTTTCAGAAGCCCTTCTCATTGCCTTGGGTGTCCTTCACTAGACTGACATCCAGGTAGGCTTTGGCATTTCTGATGTCATCCCTGCACACTGAGATAGTGTCTCTGTATTCCTCCTGAGTGACCTGATCCTGCTTCCACCTCCTGTATGCTACCTTCTTATGACTGTGTTTTGTCATGAGTTCAGCAATGCAGGACTCCTGCCACCTACGCCTGACTTCCTGCACAGCTGGATGGACCTTTCTTGAGCTTGGAGGAGGTGATCCTTGAAAATCAAGCACTATCCTGGAAGATCTTCCATGAGATTCCTCTAAACAGGTCCCTGAACAGGTGCAAAATCTCTCCAGAGTTGTGATCCTTTTTTCTTGCTTTGCTCCCTCCTTTTGAGATCCTTAACTCTACCATCATATGATTGCTGTAGCCCAGGCTGCTCCCATCATTTGCTGTGACAAGAAAAAAATCTATAGTAAACAAAGTACCTTGTGATAAGGTTACTGACTGGTAGCTTTTCACAACAGAAATAATCTTTGCACTTATGACCATCCCTTTGTTAGCACATTGCAAAAATCAACATTAAAAACCTTACACTAGAAGCTGGCTGATGAGTATTTTGCTTAGCCAGAGACAAGATAATGACTAATGTTTCCAACAGATATGAAATATTATTTTTCTTTCTTCTGCTGAGTAGTTCATCCCAGAAATTGTTAAATAGCCAGTCAAAGGCTCTTAAAAGTCATGTAGCAGCCACTGAACCAGAATAGAAATCTAAACAGCCTGATTGGTAAACTTTTTCATCATGGAATAAAACTGCATCTGATACTTTAAAAAATGTGTAAGGCTGTCATTCTTTTTTCTTTGTTTTCTACTCAGTGTATAAAAGAATTCTGGAAACACGGGTAGGATATTGTTGGAGATAAAAGGCAAAATTAGTTTAAAAGCAGTCCTTGAGGCTGTGAACATTAATAGTCAGCTGAAATGTTTGGCGAAGGGTGTCAATAAGCCCCTAATTGCTGGGAGCTAGAAGAGTCTTCTAAAAGAATGATTCTTTTAAACTTATCATGTCTCTTTTGTTTTGGCCACTGCAGGGAATAAGATAGCAATCTAGAAGGACCTTTGGTATAGCACAGTTGGACTATTCTTATATGTACACACAAAGTACTAGTGTTAACGTTTGGTGTTGCAAGAAGAACTGTTATAACACACCATCATGTCCTCCAAACACTGTCAGGACCATTAATAACAGGGCAAAAGTGTTGTTCAGTACGAAAATATCTCTAGCACTCCTTCAGTGCTGTCCTGAGCAGCACTATTGTGAAAAAAGAGATTCACTGTGAAATCTTCATTAGGAGCTACAGCTCAGTCCCACACTCTTCTCTCTCCTCCTCCCTCTGGAATAATTGGAAAGAAAACATTTCAAATGATACGTGAGAAGTGCTCCTGGCATGGTCACAAGTTGTGGCTGAAGTGATGAGATATTGTGAAATCCAAATGAATGGTTTATAATAAGGGAAAACTCTGTTCAACTATTATGCAGTGCTGAGGAATCCACACCTCGTTTGCAGGGGAAGAAAATGTTCTATTTCAATTCCTTGAAGAGATGTTACCCACTTCTTGTGGGCAGTCACTTCAGTGCTATAGCTTCCTTCTTGATTCCAGCTATGTGAAAAATGTTGACCATATCAAACATGCTGACTGCTGTATTACGTGGACAAATGTTCTCTGTGAGGAGCATGATTTTGGAGAGCTATAAAGGATTTCTGGGTTCCCTTCTCCTCTGCTTACCCAAAAATTGTTTAGAACTGAATAATCTGTTATTTTATGTATCAAAAAAAGTGTCACATCTCTTTGATGTGGACATGTTTGTGAGGAACGTGCAGATCCCATAATATCCCTGTTGTACCTATGATGACTTTTCCCATGGCGTTTCCTTGGGTTAGTGTTTGAGAATTCAGCTGTTCCTTTTCCAGGGCATGAACTGCCCAGACTAATAGCTGAGTTGTTAGGTACCACTGATAGGTGACCTAAAGATAGTCATATCTTCTATAACCAAAAAGGTTATAAAAATATAACTTTTTTCCTACAAGGAAAGCAAAATATGAAGAACTTGTACACACAATTAAACTACAGTGTAAGTGGATCTACATTACAGTTTCAAGTGACTTAATGATGGATTTGCTTTGTTTCACAGAATATAAACTATCTAAAGGCTGAACTGTTTAAACCAGTAAATCAAATTCCCTCCTCAGTCAGTAGAAGAGCAAACTTCTAGTGTAACTCAACACCTCAAAGACTGGTTACTGGGACAGGGTTTAGCTTACCTGAACTGCCTTTCTCTATCCATTGATCATGGTAGGATCTGGAAATTATATCCGTCTAGTCTAACTTATCTAAAAGTTAAGTATCAGTGTAGGACAGAGTTGATACAAGTAGTTAAACCTCATTTATTCTGATAATACTTATTTTTTCTAAGGTGCAAATAGGTTGAATGCGAAGCAGGGAAATGCAGGTGTCAAAAAGAAGGCTTAATCCTGGAAAAGCAAACCATGTTTTGCCTTTGTCTGTAATGGGGTCAAAATTTAACCTCTCGTGTGCGTAATATGCCATGATCTACATTTGGCTTTTTTTCTGCACATCATACAAATGACGTTGATTAAATAATCATTTCATAACAAATACTCAGCCTGGACATTAATGACGCTAGCTGTTATATGAACTTTTTCAAATTACTGTGATGGTCTGTGCTGTAGCTTTGTGGGGAAATGTTGTGGACAGTCTATGATGAAGTCATCTAGCTGGTGTGGAAAGGTAGCTGGTAAAAGCTGTGCTGCAGTCCCAATGAATATGCACCTTCTAAGAGACCTCATGTCATATCTCCACTACACTGAATTATTGATTCACATAGACATGATCTATTTAATCTCCTCCCTTATCTTTTGCTGGAGAATATGCAATAAAAAAAATGTGATAAAAATTATGCTTTGCCACTCTCCCCAGATGAAACACAACCCCAGGATCAGGGGCTCTTTCCACCCCATCAGTCACCCTCTCTTTACCTGTGTTCTTTCTCCAATCACCATACCTCAATTTCTATACTCTTCACGAAGAATCTTCACTGAATTTGTGAAAATTCCGTCACCTAAATATCTAATATCTATGTTGTGGCATGTTTAATGACAAGTGCCCCTTGGAGGGCACTGAGCTACATTTCTCACTGTGCAGAGGCTGGAGAAGGTTCTCTTAGTGGAAATACCCAAAGAATGTAAGTAGTAGTGGAGTTGTCTGAGTTTAAGAGATCTTGCTATACCTAGGATGTTGGAGAAGATTTCATATGCCTCCAAACTTTAAAGTTCAAGCCCATCTACACAGAGCAGCCTGTGGAGCCCTGTTTGTCTGTAACTTGGCACCAGTTTTCACTCTATAGATATACAAAGATAGCAGTGATTCTTCAGTCAGATCAACTCCATTAGATATGTATTTCATGTCTATTATAATAAAATAAAATTAAATACATCTGGATTTTCAAAGGCAAAAGGAATTTACTATTACAGAATGCAGCTATATCCCTTAACTTTGCAAACATCTCTGTTCATAATTATGATAGACATCATTAAATGCATAAATAATCCATTTTACCCTAAGCAAAAATAAAAGACACAACAATATATGGTTTTAAGTCTAGCTGGCTTAAAATAAATTTTTCTCATCCTCATTCCTTGCTTCTAATGTTTATATCCCCAGGACAGGATGGGACAAGATGCAATCTGTGGTACTTGCAAAAGTCAATGAATATAAAAGCCTATTATTTTAAGGGACTCTTTAGGACTGTAACACTCTTAACAAGCCTCTCAGGACTAACATTTAACACGTGTGCCCTATAGAAGCCTATAATTTACCACGTGCCATCAATTTCATATAGACCAATATATGGCTGTCAACCAGGTGCAGCTCTGCCGGCTCCATAAGAGTTTAAGTATTTTAGTGCAACCCGTGATGGCTTAAGTATGCTAAATAGCTAGCTGCTCTCCCTCTTTGTTAAGGTTACATGCTGAGACCAAAGCTGGTAATGCCTGAAAATTGTTTCTCACAATTTTCACTCCCTCTTTCATTGGACAAACAAAAAACAATGCTGACACACAGAGCTAGCAGTCCTGCAGTTTGAAAAGAACACATGGTGTTTTCTATTATTATTATATGGTGCAGCTAAGCACAATACTGAAATCTTATCATCAAAATTTCTAACTTTAAAATTTTTTAAGGATAAAAAAAGGTTCTGTGTTTTTTTGAAAACTTTATTACATTGCAGAATATTTTCATAATAAGCAGAGCAGAGATGTCTACAGCAGCCCCCGCATTACTTTGACAGCTGAGCAGCAGCACAAATTTGTTTAGCTTGTGAGAAGAAAATGTACCTAAAAGTGGCCATGCTCTTGTTCTTGGCATCTTTAAAGAAGCTGTGCAGAAGTTTAGGGGGTGTTTGTGTCTTGAAAATATTTTGTGTAATATTATTCAGCTTCTCCCCTTTCTAGTGATGAATTGGGAATATGCAGAAATTGGCTGACGCTGTGAGAGGGTGGAAAACCACAACTGGCAGAGAAATTATAGACTTCAAAATAAGGTTTTTCTTGTGTTAATAGCAAAAATATGTTGGAGGGTTTTTTTGTTTGTTTGTTTATTTGTTTTTGTTTTGTTTTGTTTTTGTTTTGGTTTGGTTTGGGTTTTTTATGTAAAGAAAAATAGCTAGCTGAGCCATAGATATTTTTCTAGACAAGACAGTGGTAAAGAAAGGCTGGTCTTCAGCTCTGTAATGTTTTCAAGGGCATTTTGTAATCCTGTTGGTCTTGTAAAGATTTTTAATTTGTTTTTTTATCATACTCTTGGTTTTGAACAGTCCTCTTATATAGTTTAGTTTTAGGAAACATTCCGTGTTAGTTTAGAGGCAGCACTCTCAGATTACTTTTGTATTCACTAGCCATGTGTATATAAAATTGCCTCTGAGCCTTAGTGATTTGGTTTGGGTATTTAATTGTTTGATTTGTTTATTGTATATGATGAATTACTGTTTATTGGTTTAAACTCACCCAGTGTACCCTTTATAAAAATGCTATTTTAATTGCTAAAATACACAGAGATTTAATTTGTTTGAGATGCTAAGGTGGCTTACACAGTGCATTGGTAGGTACAGGTGCTGACCTTCCTTTAACACTCCATGACTCAGTGAACTCCTAAGGCCACTTCTCAAGCCATTTAGAGAATTACCAGAGGTTTTCTTGCTTGACGCTACTTGGGCCAAGTAGAACTATAGGTTGGATATGATTAAATAATTTTAATGTTTTAATGGGTAGATAGTGCATGTTTGGACTGGGTTCCTGTTGAACCCAATAGATACCTTTGTCAAAGAGGAAACAGTCAAGGAAAGCAAATTCTGAGTAAAAGTTTCAGTGAAATTTTCCAGACAAACCTTTTTTATTTTCTATTTTGAAAATTATTTTTACTTTTTAAAGCTCTAAAAAATAAAAAGACATATCCAAAATGTGATGAAAATATTAATTCCATTGTAGGCCAAATAAAGTAGGATAAAATAGAGTTCTTTTAGAGTTCTCTTTTTAATAAGAAACATTGAATTTAAATTTGTGTTGATTAAATAGTCAGATTTCAGTCTCCCTCTCTGGAGATATTCAAGACCCGCCTGGACGTGTTCCTGTGTGACCTAGTGTAGGTGATTCTGCTCTGGCAGGGGGGTGGACTAGATGATCTTTCGAGGTCCCTTCCAGCCCTTGACATTCTATGATTCTACGATTTCAAAAATATTTCAAATGATACCAACCATCTTCTTAATGGTCAGTCTTAGGTTTACATTTCAGAGGGAGCTCTGAAGGTGCCCTGTAAGATATGTATGGCTGCCCCAATTTGGGGCACTGATGTTGGCCCATTGCTAACATCATTGCTGTATTTCATATCTCTAGTATGGGATATATTCTACCTTAAAGAGGGGGATTTCACTCTAGGTACCATGAAGTAACATGTGTGATGTCATAGCACATAACACACACCAAAAAAAAACCCCAACAAAACAAACAAACAAACGAACAAATTAAAAGGGGATTGGATAGCAGAAATTAGGTGGAAAATAAAACTGCATTTAGCCTACGATAGTGTGTGTTTTCACTGCATTGGTGTTTGTTACTATGAAATATGATCCTGTACATAGCACAAAAAGTTTTGACCACAGATGTATCCTTTTGTAAATAAAGCCTTGTACATGGGAGGAAATATATTTTAGTGAAACTAATGTGAAGCTCATATACATCATTTATTTTCCTGACTTGATGTCTAATTTGGATGTTGGATCGCTGGGTGTTTTCTAGAAATCATTGGTGGACTGAGGAGACACTAACAGCTTTATAGTGTTTGATAGAAATGTAAGCTTGTCAGGTCCTGTCATATCGAATGTGGATCATCTCCTCTCCCGAAACAGCTGTTTTCTCAGAAAAGAATATGTTCTTTGTACCAGGAAAAGCAGATTGTGTTAATTTTTCTTCAGAGCCGTTCATTTTGTGTTTAGGACAACAATGTACAGCTGCTTACCCTGGAAAACGGGGTGGTGGAGATCCCTATCTATATTTCTTGTTACATGAAGATTCTGCAGAATTCTTTCTCTTGAAATGAAATATCTGTGAATAACAACTGACCATTGAAACACTGGATCATTACAACAGTGATATTCTTGTACAGTTCTCATGGCTTCTGTTTCACTTCTTAAACCATTCATCCCCTCTAAAAATCACAGAGGGAAAAAATGTCAAATCTTCCTCATGACAACTCAATAGTAGCTAAGTGTTAAATGTATAGATGCACACAATTAAATACTGTTGATTGTATTAGTTGAATTTGAGTTCTTTTTTATAATGTTTATTTTTAATTGAGTTTCTTTAGAAGAGAAGTTAAGGTAATGTTCATCCCAGAATACTGAATAAAATTCCTTAATGTGCTGAGATAAGTTGTAAGACACTTGCTACCTCTACATCTACTTCTGGTCCTTGCTAGAAAGACTAGATGCCTGCTTTCATCAGGGTGCCATCCAAACCAGTACTGTAACACCACATTTTACTAAGCAATTTTTGCCCTGAACTCTGTCAGGAAGGCCCGATTCACTTTTGAAATACTAGAAAATTATATAAGAGATATATATTTTTTAATCTTATTTATTCTTTATTATTATTCTTTTTTATTAATGATTATCAGATATAATCAAGAATAAAATATTTGATGTGCTACTGTTTTAAAGCTACTAAAGCTTTCCTTGTTATGGACCGTTCAATCACTGAGCAAAGGAAAAATACCTTCTTGTATGATGGAGTACTGGAGAATGAAACAAAAACCTTCCTATGTTGGGCATCTTCATTCAAAATACCTGCCCTTGACCATGATGGAACCTGGAATACTGAGCAAGGCTGGCCACAGGCTGTTGTGTCTAGTTAATGCTTCTGGAGTATTAAGGTCATTTGCAGGTAAAATTTTAGCCCTCTGAGATAAAAACAAATTCATTTTGCCTCTGGAAAGAAAAAGCCCCTTTAGAAGCTGTGAACCCACTGTTGACTCTGCTGGGTTTTACATTTGCACTGCCACCATAACAATTTATCTGATATTTTTCAGTCAATCTTGCATTCATGTTTTGAGTGCTGGTTAAATAAAGATAACTCTATCTTGTATTGTGTAAGTGCTGCAAAATTCCTCAGAACAATCACACACTCCGTTTATTTTTATAGGGTGTTTTTTATAGTGATATACTTTGCCATTCTGCCGGGCTGAGTAAACATCCATTCATGCTAGACGTGTTTTTCTGTTTGTTTATGTCAATTAAAGAGCTTGGATATACAGACACTGAAGCCTACATTACTTCCCTTAAACCAACAGAATATGAAATCAGCTGGGCTTTGTGCCGAGAAGCTGATTTCTGATGATAAACTGAAGTAAAACAAAATCTGCTCCATATGGTGCAGTTGTAAACTTTGCAACTATCAACAAAAACATGCTGTGTGACTAAATATTGTGGTACAAAAGCAGCCATGAAGCACTACCCCTCAAGGTATACCCAGTGCCAGCCTGCCCACTTTCCAGCACAGCCTTTATGCAAAAGTGAGTTTGAGAGACTAGGTGCTGCTTGGTGTCTGCATCACGAGGGGTACAATGTGGTGGTTCAGGTTTCTGAGATCAGGTCATGAGATGGAATGTACCTTGCACCTGGCAACAGCTGCCTCTGCCCCTGTTTTTTTTTTTTGCAAGAGAAGATACCAAAGTAACCAAAATCACATCAGGAGTGAAACTCCTTCTATTTCTATCTGCTGCATGGTTAGCATTTGCATGCTTTTATCCTCAGCAGGCATGCAAATGTGACAAGGCTAGCTGTAATGATTCCTCTGCTTCTACAATCCTATACAACTCCTAAATATTATAAATCCTATTTAATTCTATACATTTCCTGGGAGATGGAGCATGAAGACAGGTTGAGGTGTTCAGCAGACACCAAGACGTGTGAACAATCCTCACTTGTACTGACCAACCATTTGCAGAAGGTCTGGTCCAAACTAGTGTCTGATCTTGTCTTAGAATAACAAAAGTAAACGGGAGGTTGCAGAGAGCCCCATTCTATCCAAGGGAATGTTTTTTGTTCAAACCTCCCAACCAAGGGCTGGTTTATTTCACACTACTTATAGATTACTGAGCATCAGCTGTTTGAGTATGGCATTCTCCCATTTGACATCACTGAAGTTATCCCTGTGGAAAAGTTTTAAATGCTTCACCCGACTTTTGGTAGGATTTGGTAGGAACACATTCAGGAGACTGGCATGGAAACATAAAACAGCTCCTCAAGCTGTGGTAACTTAGCTGTGTTGTAAATTGGAGTGAATTAAACCACTCTTTCTGCAGCCTGTTCGATGGTCTCTCAAGTTTACAGTTGTGGGAGGACAAAATTTTTCTACTGTGAATGAACAGCACACCCTGTAAACGGTGTTGTTAAAGGAAGGAATGACTTGCAACCTTTTCATTATGTTTGAAAGAAATTGACTGGGGGAAGGAGGCCAAAAAAATATTACCTCCAGCTTCAAATTGTAAAAGTGTTCAGAGTTGTTTAAGGACCCCATGCACTCCTCTTGTACTGTAAAATCAGAATCTTGGGGAAACAGAACATAAGGAACTGGAAAGAAAGAACTGAAGATTTATTTGTGTTTTCAGCATAAGCACTCATCAATCCCCTTTAGCAGAGAAGGAAATGAGCCTGTTTTTCTCTTTCAGCTAAATAAGGGTATTCTAAAATATCTCCTTGCCGTGTAAGTATGGAACAACACACTTAAGAAAAAGTATATCATATTGCTAACCATAATACATACAGACAATATTTTTTTTTTATTTCAACTAAAAACAAACAGAAAGTGCCCTACTGTTTGACATTGACAGGACAACTATGCCTTTGGGTTTAGGTCAGAAAGGGTTTCCAACTCTATTGTTGCAGGCATGCCTGAAGCATCACTGATGGAAAGGACTTACAGTGTTTAATAGAAATTCTCAACAGGGCAGAGATAATTCTTGTTATTAATTTATTTTGCTTTTGTTTTGATCACTCAAATAGCCATGTAACGTTTGGATGTGGCCCAGGGTAAAACTGCAGCTGAACAGGCTTTGCTATTAGTTTCCAAAACGTAATAAAACCTCAGTTCTCTTCTGAAAGTGGATGCTTGTGTCAAGTGACTTGTTCGGGGTTAGAGAGAGGCAGCTGAGCTTCCCAGGAGGTTTATTTGGCATCTGGTTCTCCTTACTTATCCAACAAGAAGCAAAGGTACTTGGTAGCACTGAATAAGGGAGGAGGAGAAGGTAAATGAATCAGGACAGAGAAACTGAAAAATACAGTCTAAAAACTTGAATCTGGAGCACAGTGATTTCTAGTAATCAGGAGACAAGCAGCAAGAGTAAAGTTTCCTCTTAAGAAAGTGCTTTAAAACTAAGGCAGAGCATAGAACACAAGCAAACTTCAGACCCAAACATGACATGGAGATGACCACAGCAGCACTCATGGTTGACTTCCCCAGTGACAGTGGCCAGCAGCCAACCTGGAGTACAGCTACTGCCAGATTTAGCAGCAGCATTTAACAGTTATTCACAAGGCCATAGGTGAAGGAGTAGAAGCCTCCAGATGGTTAAATGGATACAGAAAGACATAATTAAGGTCTGTTAAGACTGTTAAGGTCTTTCTGATGGTGCCCTTACCAATCTGTTGTGTTGGGTCTCAGCCCATATATTTATGTGTCCAAGTTGCTCCTGGGTATCAGAAGAGTAGTTCTGTTTACCTCCCAAGGCATGTTTTGCCTTGTTGAATATAAGGGTGGTCTTGCCATCCTTGGCCCAGAAACCTATTCTATTTCCTACATTTGCCTGTAACTTAAATTACTACCTTTGAAACTCAACAATAAGGTGTCAACATTCCCGATTTACAGTACATGTTTGGAGCATAAACCACACATAGATGTCTGTCCTGAGTAATTTAAGAAAAATACACAGATCTGAGGGGTATGTATTTCCCTGAGTTGGTTTCCTCAGCACTCTGAAAACTTCTTTGGTTGGAGTCTGGTCCTCCAACATTGTTTTTATGTCCCTTGTCACTTGATAGATTCTAACTATCCCTTTGCTTGCTTCAGTCTTCTCCTGCATAAGCAGTTTCTGCTCCCTCCAAACCCTGTAATTGCAGATGGGTAAGAGAAGGGGCTCCTTTCATCTCTGATTACCTTGATTCCCATTTCAAGTGTTCCAGCAAGAGGAAACATTACAACTAGATATGCTCCACTGCTCTTTGCCTGATTATGCACAACCAGCAGCAACTACATACCAGTCATCTCAATTTCTAGATTGTAAACACAGACATTCTGCAAATCTCACTCTCTCACTGTTTGCTATAGTCTATAATGTAAAAATCTACTTCTGTGCTCATGGCTCATTGAAACAGTTGTGTTGTTCTATAGGATGGCTGCAGATAAGGTCCACATCTGCCAGATACTATATTAATTTGTAACAATTAGGCTTATTCTGAACTCACCCACTGTAAATCTTTATGGTAAAAATCCTGCTTTGAAATTCAATTTGACTTGAAGAAATCTCACTCTGAATAAAAAGCTCATGAAAAATAATTATCCTTTTTCATTTGCTTGGAAACCTTCATAAAGAGCATAACAGTTAACTGCTAACACCTGAAGTGCAAATGACCCATCTATCCTCTTAGACTGCTATTGCATATTGCAACATGTTCTTTTCCTAGAAAAACAACAATACAGTCTTCTGTGTAACACATTGTGCACGTAGAGAAGCAATTTAGGTGAGTCAATAACTTCCATCTGTTCTGAAGCCATAAGCATGAAAAAAGTTTCTTTATTCTGGTATAAATTCATGGCAATGTCTCTCCAGTTTTATTTGTGCCAAGGTAATTAGTGTATCCTGCAACTACTGCATGTCCTGTACACATTTCTGAGTGACACCCATACACAGAGGTGAAGTGTTGCCTTGGGGTGCTCTAACAATCCTTGTAGGATGTGTATTTATTTCTTTTCTGTGGCCTGTGTGAATAATGCTAACAAATTTCCCTCAGCTTTGCATCATATCATCTCACTGAAAAGTACACCCAGGTCCTTGAACAAAAACAATCCCACAGATGGATTTGCCCTTTCCCAAGGGAGGACAATCCGCACTGCCTTCCCCAGCTACTTCCCAGTGTTCACTTATCTCCTCCCACCATACATAGGGGGTTTGTTTGGGCAGGACCAGGACAGTTAACAGATCCTTGTTGTTAACCAGCCAAGTGGCTTCTGCTAAATTTATATCCCAGTGGTTTCATCCCCATTGTCCTGTGAGTACCCAGGAATGGGCCTTTGGGATTTCATGTTCCTGGCTCTGTTTCTGTCTGAGAAGCTATACATTTGGGGCATCATAGGTACATAAAAAAATAAAGATTTCTGGGCTCTTACCTCTTTTGCAGAGGTTTGACATCTTCAGATACTCCAAGACTCTTGTAATACAACCAGCAAGAAACTGTCCTCAACACCAACACTGTTAGCATGTATTTGTCTGATTCTAGATGCTGAAGTTTTAGTCTCAATTTAACCATTGGACAGACCCACTTTTCCATGTGAGAATGAAGCTTGGCTTAAGACATTGCTTTCATCCTCACCATAATCTTCACTATATTCTTGGCTAAATAAATACTTGAAATGTATTTCTTGTGTTCCCCCTTGGTTGTTTTATATACATACTGTTCTAAAAAAGTGAAAAGCTGTAAAGTTTGCTCTTTTATGCATGGTAAAGGATTCCTGATAGTTTTCTCTCTGTGGGTATCCTACCGGTTCAGCTCCACTGAAGCTGTGTTTGAAGGAAACTCCTCCCTCCCTGTTAAGTCTGGAGCAGACCTCAGAAGCTGCAGCCATCAGGGCTAAGCTGTATCAGGTGGCTCCACACATGCTGGAGCAATCTAGGATTGGGAAGGAAGAAATGTAACTCACTGTTGTTTTTATTTGCAGTTCCTTTGAGGTTCCAAACTCCATGTTGTACCTCCTAGAGTCACCAAACAAGAGCACAAATTAAGTGAAACAAAAACTGAATTAATTGATTACAGGAAGTTCATGAGTTTGGGAAAGGACTGTGCAAACATACAAGAACAATGAGCTTATATGTTGCCCATACAAACACAATGAGCTAAATCATTATACCAGAGGCTGCTAGAGGGACAAGAGCTCTGGGAGTCCCGACTAAGGCTGTGCTTACAGGGCTGTGTCTGGTTCTGCACTGGCTGCCCTGGGCTGCAGAAGAACAGAGAACTATGGGCTAAATCATGAATGTGTAATCCTGGCCCTAGCAGGCAGCATCTGTGTTCAGGGTTTACCAGATGGTAATGACAATACAGATACACTCCTTTTGTGTCTGGGAAGCTTTTATACCCAGTTTCTTGAAAAAAAGACAAAACTACAGAGCTGCTAGAGTAATTGCTGCATGCTGCCAGCTCTCCTTACATGAAAGTAGTTTTAGGAGAACTGACCAAAACAACACGACTAGAATCTAGTATTTTGAACATCCCTGCTTACAAAATGAAATTAACCCCCAAGAAAGTATCCTGGCACCCTTAGTCTTTGTTTCTAGATATGAATTGCCCCAGGGTAATTAGTGGGCTGATCTTGAGTCATAGACCCCAGAAGGGTTGGGATCCAGAGGGTCTTGCACAGTCAGAGCAAAACAAAGTAGTTAGAGATAAGACTCAGAGCTGAACTTTTTATATGCGAAACATTGAGTGTGAAAGAAACTACACTCAATCCTGTTAAAGTGTGCAAGATAAGAAGGCACAAATAAGATGGCAAAGGCTCCAATTACGGTCAGCTGCAAAATGAACGCAGGAATTATTTACACAGGGCCCATGTTTGCAGTGAGTGTCTTTTGTTTATCTGAGCATTTGTCTTCTTTCATGATCATGATGTCATTTTTAGATTTGTTGCTGCTCTGATCTTACATTTGGTGCCATTCTGTTGTGCCCACTCTACAGACAGATTTTGAAATGTGTCCTACAAATGAGTACAAATGTACTTAGCAACAGAGGAGTCTCAGGATATTGCAAAGTAAAATTCTCAGGTCAAGTGGAAAATCATTGTCCAAAAACATGTGCAACCTGTGTTTTCTTGTTGAAATAATTCTCCGAACAGTATGATGTAAACCAAATCAATTTCCCCATCTTTCCATCACTCCAGTTATCTGAGTTTTTTGTGTTTGTTTGTTTATTTATTTATTTATTCATTCTTTCTCTGTTAATACATTTTATTGGCTCCAATATGACTTGAAGTGTACATTTTGTTTAGTATGTGGTCTGGCTGGGATGCTACTTTCCATGTAGCAGCCCTTTTAGCATTGTACTTTGCACCTGTAGCTAGACCAGCGCTGAGAACACACCAGCTGGCTATGGCTGAACAGTGCTCCCACAGCATCAAGGCTCTCTCCACCCCTACTCCGATCCCAAAAGCTGGGAGTGGGCAAGAGGCCAGGAGGGTACATAACCAAGACAGCTGACCCAAACCGACCAAAGGGATATTACATACCATATGATATTGTGCTCAGCAATAAAAGCTAAGAGAAAGGAGTAGGGGAGTGCATTCACTATTAAGGTGTTTCCTTTCAAGGTGACCGCTATGCATACTGGGGCTCTACTTCCCAGGAAGTGTATGGACATCACCTGCTGATGGGAAGCAGAAAATAAATCTTTTTCCTTTGCCTTGCTTTGATATGCAGCCTTAGTTTTTCTTTCTTAAACTGTGTTTATCTCAACCCACAAGTTTTACATCTTATTTTCTCTCCCTGTCCTGCTGAGGAGGAAGAGGGAGAAAATGACTTCGGGGGCTCCTGGCAGCCAGCTAAGGTCAGCCCAAGACACTGCAATGAAACTCGGGATTTATTTGCAATTTCCAATGATGTTGGACAAGTCAAACATCTCCTGTGCTTCTGATTCCTCTTTAACTTTTGTCTGTGTATTCAGAGAGACAAAACTGGCATCTTGCGTTTTGAGTCCAATCATAAACTTTTGAAGCACTTATCCTGGCACAGTGGAGAACATGTAACTCAGGAGCTCATCATAATTATGAAGTGTATCTGTGTCTCAGTTGTTTCTGCTGTTCTTTTTCAGGAACCTCTCAGACATGTTCAGACAGTAAGTTGCAAGACTGACAAACTGTGCTAGTACCTCACTTCCCTCTGTCTTCTTTCTTGAAGGGCACTGAAATCCCTGCTTCCACATGACAGAATGTCTGCTGCATCGTGTTCTCTCCCATTGTGTGACTAGACATCTTGTGAACAGGTAAAATGTGGTACTTATGGTTGTATGATGGTTATAAAGTAAAGAGGGAAGAATATGGACAGGAGGCTGTCCAGTACATCCATAACGTTATATGCTTCCACTTCTCCAGGTCAATAGGTTTTCCTTAATTGTTTATCCCTGGAATAAGAGCCCTCAGTTATGGTCAGCCAATGGGGTTTGTAGCTCTTCTTCATTACAATGGACTTATCAGCACATTTCCAAGAGTCATCTGACTGCAGCATTTCTGCATGCAACAAGAAGATAAATATTTTAAAATAAAGCTACAGGTAAAAAATAACAAAGTAATAAAAAAAAATATAAGAATGCATAAATGTTGTAAAAAACAGTCAAATTTTGCTAGTCATGTTAAATGGATACTAATTGAGGTTGTTCAATTTTCTACTAAGAAGCAGTTAATGGAAAATATAGGCATTGGTCTTTCAAACAACCCTACTGAACAACCCCTGTTCACCTTCAGTTGCTAAGACAGAGATGATTTCTTTTATCTTGGTGCCTGGAAATAGAAATCATGCTGCTTGACTGGCAGAAAAGTCTATACTTGAGTATAAAGTTATATTGTGCATCTATTTCTCTGACACAATAAATCTGCTGAGGGCATTTGAATGAAATATGAGTTATATTAACCAGCAAGGACTGTTGAAATGTCTGCCTTCAATTTGCCCCACAGGAATAAAGAATTAGTGTAAATAATCTAAACCAATAACAGAGCCAAATTTAATAAGAACCTAAACCGTTGTGAATATTCTTCTAAACAAAGAAGCCCTCATTATCCAAAGTCTACACACCCAGCAAGATTAATTTACTCATCACTGTTATCCTCAGAGGTGGATTTCATCTATTTATATGTTTTCTTAAAACAAACAAACTAACAACAAAACAAAATCAATCAAACAAGATAAAATATTTTTCACATAAAATGTATCATGAATTTACTTTTTCTGTAATGGAATAGCTCTTCCCAGAAGACTGGTAGCCTGGTTTACAACTGTAATTGCGAGACAGAGACGGATATAAGTATTCAAGTGTTATGATTTTATCAGTTTACTTTGATTTTTGTCTATGAAATCTGATGAGGAAAGCTCTTTTTTCAGCCAACATCCTTGTAAGTATCTTACAGTCTACACTGAATGCAGAATAGGTCTATATGTTTACTGCTGTTTCCTTTGTTTCTGCCAGGTTTTAGAATTATTGATAGCCTCATGTTCCTCTGAGAAATAGAAGGCAGCAACCTACCTGGCTGAAATGCTCTAACATACACTCTACACAGAATTACCTCCTATGGTTGAATAAAACATGGACTCAGTCTTTTCCCAATACTCACAAAGCATCATTTGTACTCATAACCTCTTTTGGCACAGTCCAGCTTACTAAGCTGTCTTCTTATATTACAGGCCAGATGTTAGCTGTCAAAGTAATTATCAGCTAAGTACAGATATTCCTGAAAGGTTTTGACTGCCCCATTTATCTCACTCCCAGTTGGTGAGTCCATTGCAAATGCCAGTGAAGAACTAGGTCTTGATTCAGCAACCAGTTAAGTTAATAAAACTTAAGCACTTAAGATCATCAGGAGTTTGGTTTTTTTCACTTCTGTGTATTATCATTTTAGACCCTGTAGTTCTCCAAGGCACCAAGAGGTTGAGGGAGGTGATTCTCCCCCTCTATATCATTCTTGTGAGACCTCACCTGGAGTACTGTGTTCAGGTCTGGGGCCTGTGACATAAGAAGGACATGGACCTGTTGGTGTGAGTTCAGAGGAGGGCCACAAAGATGATCAGAGAATTGGAACACCTCTCCTATGAAGAAAGACTGAGAGAGTTGGTCTTTTCCAGCCTGGAGAAGAGAAGGTTCCAGAAAGACCTTATTGAAGCCTTCCGGTACCTTAAGGGGGCCTACAAGAAAGCTGGAGGAGAGCTTTTTTACAAGGACATGTAGTGATAGGACAAGGGATAATGGCTTTAAACTGAAAGAGGGTAGAATTAGATTAGTTATAAGGAAGAAGTTCTTCACCCTGAAGGTGGTGAGGTACTGGAAGAGGTTGCCTCATCCCTGGAAATTTTCAAGACCAGGCTGGATGGAGGTTGGATCAGCCTGGTCTAGTGGAAGGTGTCCCTGCCCATGGTAAGAGGGTTGGAACTGGATGATATTTAAAATGCATTCGAACACAAACCATTCTATGATTCCATGACTTGAAAAGGTGTTTAAATCTCAATAATCCCCTCAATATCATAATGGAAACTGGTAAAGTTGATTTTGTTCCTGAATGTATTAGTATTCTGCTTGGGATGATATAGATTGAAATATGGTTGCTGGCTTCTAGTGAGGGTTGATTCCCCATGCTACTATTTTTCATGTCTGAAAAACTTTATATGAATTATTCACATGCATGGTAGACAATGCCTGTCTGACTTCCTCAGACCTTTCACTAGTCATGATAATCTTTCTGTGGTTCAGGATGTCTCGGGATCTATTTAGTTTCAGACTTTTTTGTTGCAAGACTGATAAATAATGTATTGTGTTAAATTCTTTTCCCCAAAGATCAAAAAATATTTAATAGAGAACTCAACATGCACCTACTTATATTATCTGGAGGTGTATAAAGATTTTGGCAGGGAACAAGAACAGAACATTAACATTTCTTTCATATAAGATTCAGCATGTTTTCCTAGCAAAAATACAGTAAATCTGTAGGATGAAATCCAACAAATAGAAAGTATCTTGAGTGGATTTCAAAACATGACTTTATATGTGAATAGATTACACAGTGACTACTTGTTTGCCATGCTTATGCAATATTGCAAAATTAAAGGGTGAGTACTCACATGAGAGTATGTGATATATTGTCTTGTTTGATGGCAGGTTTTCCCACTATTTTCCCAGGAATATGAGTGATTTGTTACTATAAGACATTTTTTTCCAATGACGAACATTGCCTCTCGGTAGCAGATTACCAAATCAAGTGTGAAAGAGGACTAATTCCTCCCATTCCTCTATGGCCATGCAGTGTTCTCGGCAGGGGAAATGCTCACTGCACAGTTGCGTGAGTGAGGTTCTAATGTGGGTGTGCAGTACATCTAGGAAGCAGGGATTTGAAATCAGTATCCACCCAGCAGTACAGACAGTTAAAGAAACTGAATTCCTACCTCAGCTCCCAGTGAAGCCATTCTAGGGTTTTTTTGTAGCAAACAAATTTGGCCAATGGAGACCTGAATGAGTAATGTTTCACCCACCTCTGAAACAGAAATAATAATGATAAGAGTAAAAATTTATTTAATGAGATGCTTGCTGTAAATGTTATTGGAAACATCATTCAAAAGTGAAATCAAAGTAACTCTGCCCTGAATATATATATAAATTTAAAGACTGCCCATTAATAAGACCTGTTTTATTATGCAGTTGCTTTCCAAGGGAAACAAAGGAAGCGTTTGTGGCTTTTGCCAGTGACCCAGTGGAAGCATTAAGAAACAGATTGCAAGTACCAATTCTACATAAAAGGTAAACAAATTCACTTTACATTTTTTCATGTAAACTGCCTGTGCTTGAAGTTCACAGTATGACAGTTCACCTCAGGTGTTCCTAAAAGAAATTCTGACCCAAACAAACTGAGGAAGAAGCAGTCGCTTTCTGCCCTGGAGTTACACACAGGAAGTCAAATGAGATTCTTGATCTCTCAGAATAAAGGTCTCAAACCCAGAGGTCTCATTTTTCAGTAAAGTGCCTTCATTTTCCAGACTGTAATTAATATTAGGAGGCAATTCGTCTCTTAGTGCAGGCAGGACATGTGCAGACAGGAATATCTGATTTAGGTCTAGGAAGAGGAGAAGTAAAAATATACCCAGCACACTTCTGAGGTGAGAATATGGGTGGAAGGGGGAATTTAGTGCCCTGCATCCAATGTGGTTTATACTTTTTATCTGGTGATTTCTTTTACTCCCTTCTGGAAGTATCTAGGTACAAAAGATGAAAAGAAGCAGCATGCAGTGCGATTAGAAGACTTGGGAAAAACTTTTGTTGTGGTAAAGGATGGCATAAGACTTAGTAGCATTCTCTGTTGTTGATTATCCATCTTGGATCCAAAGTTGTTTTAAGTTTCTGCTTTTCCCATCAGACTGTGCTTGTTTTCAGCCTCGGGACACAGTGTCTGCCTGCAAGGAAATACTGCTTATCCTTGTGCATCCTGATAGTATCACGTAACTTTCTGTGTTGCTGGGTGGGAGCACAAGCTGAAATAGGTTATATTTTCGGTAGGAACACACAGAAACTGACCTTGCTACTTTTCACTGGCAAGTAAAGCACAATAGCAGGACTACAGGACTCCTGGATTGTTCCCTTCTTTGTTTGTTTTCCTTTCTTTATGATGACCCAGTTTAATGAGTTGTGTTTTGCTGCTTCTCGGTATTTACACTACAATATATGGGGCTGTAGCATGTTTGGCCCAGGTTCAAAAAACGAAACTGATCTCTTCATCACCCAAACACTAGCAGTCCCACCATGTTCTTTATCTGCATGGTCTAACACTCAAATACTTCTCTTCTGTGGCCCTAGCCATTACCTGCTTAACACCCCCAAATTGTCATACCAAACTGTTCCACCTTTAACACCACTTCATTTCTTATTTCTCATTGTCTTTAAAAAGATGTATTGTCCTCCACAGTGGTGTCTATTTGCAAAGTAATAACTAAATATAAATTAAATAACTAAATATAAATAGGGAAAAAGCATTGCATGAAAGTATTAGATGGTATAAATCTCTTGGAGGCTAAAAGGTTAACAAAAATCCGTAAGACATACAGAAATCAAAGCGAGGAAATGTTAGCCAACTCAAATTCACCAACAGTGGTCAGCTACCTAAATATTACAGCAATCTTTACTTTTGTTATGCCCACTCCATGTGGCATGCATGGAAGACACACAGGTCCCCTGGACAAATGACATTCAGAAAATAACACAGATAACTGTAAATAGTAGCATAGTCAGTGAGGAAGTCAAGGCCTACAGTAGTCATTAAGTATCTTTCATTCTTTGAACTTGCTTCAGTGTCATTGGTTTCATTTCTAGCTTGTACAGTCCCTTTCAGGAATTCCCTGCTATCCTGGAACAGTCTTACGCAAGAGTATTCACGTCTAGTTCTTCAGATGTTTTTCACTTTCAGGAATTCCCTGCTATCCTGGAACAGTCTTACGCAAGACTATTCACGTCTAGTTCTTCAGATGTTTTTCAGCAAACAGAGGGAAGCCCTGAAGAGAATTTCCACCATGATATATCCCTTTGTCCTCATTCTACTAAATGATCACTATAATAAAATCTCATAAGTACTAATATATGTAACTGAGATGTTTTTTTCCAAGGCCAGAATGATCTTGGCATGGCTTGGGGCTATGCAGGGGTAGGTAGATAGAATAGAACAGAATAAGCTATTTCAGTTGGAAGGGACCAGTGGTCAACCTGTCCTGCTGCCTGACCAATTCAGGACTGACCAAGTTAAAACATGTTATTAAGTATAGTCTTCAAATGCCTCTCACAAGCACTTGAACACTGACAGGCTTTGGGGCATTGTCCACCTCTCTAGGCAGCCTCTTGCAGTGTTTAACCGTGCTTGGTAAAGAAATCCTTCCTAATGTCTAGTGTAACCTTTCCTGGTGCATTTTTGAACCATTTCCATGTGTCCTAACACTAGATACCAGGGAGAAGATATCAGCACCTCCTTCTCTACTTCCCCTCCTCAGGAAGCTGTAGAGAGGAGCTGATGGTTAGAAAAAAACAATTTCCATTCACTGACAACAATGATATTAGAAAAGAATAAGGTACTAGGCTGTCCAAATGTTTAAACACCAGAATGCCATCATATTTTGGCATCAGGATGTTTCTTTACTTCTTAGGGACTCTCTCTTGCAGAGTATCTGGACACCAAGCTGACCATGGACCTTTTCAAAATTATCCAAGCCCACTCCCTGTGCTAGCTGTTTTATTTCTGAGTGACTCATATCCATTTGTTTTTCATATAGTAATCACATCATAAATTGTAGCTGCGCAGTCTTCTATGTATATATCACCCAAGTTCAGCACCCACCCCCACAAAAAAGGCAGCTCCTTGAACATTTATTCTGTGACATGAATTATTGCCCTATATATATCTTAGAAGTCAGTGCTTAGAGAGGCTCTGTTCTGCATGGGATAGTCTTTGGGGATACATGTCAGTAAGTCCTAGTGCCAAACTAATATATTGGTAATAACCATGTAATAGAGATTCAAACACTTAAGCTGAGGCAATAAAGGTTGTTACAGTGAACATCCTCTGGCTACATGCTAGTATAGCATAGGCACATTCATATTTTTTATTAGAATCTTCTGTTAACTTCAGATGAGGAAATTTGGTTGGCTTGAGGGCTAACTGGAGGGAGATGAAGAGAGGAAGTGGATATGGTTTCAACATAATGTTTAGATGTGGTAAACGGAGCCTATTTCACGCCAAAGTCTTAAAGGAATACAGACGTGCATTTTTGGGTTGGCAGAATTGTTTCACAGAGATAGTACTCTAAAATTCATTCTGTAGATATCCTGGTTAACTTAGGCTGACTGAAACCACTTAAGTAAACAAAACATTATTGTTTAGTTGAATGACAATGAAACCCATACTCCAAGATAAATGATTCAACATGAACCACCAAGGGTTGATATTTGCTAGAAAACAACTGCCAGGATTAATCCATAGACGGAAGAATAATATAATGCATGCAAACCTTGTTATATGTCACTTGGATGGGCATCGAGATATTGTATATTTCATCACTTTAAGTGATTACTTCATCAAATGGGTCTTGCAAAGCAAAGCCAAAAACCTTGAACATGAGGACTAAGAGGAAAGCATTGTCCTTACAGCCAGTTGGTTTTGCTCACAAATTAAAATCGCTTTTAAAAGTGAAATTCCTTAGTTTTTGGCATGTTCTCATGTTCATTGGAGCAAGTTTTTCTCCTTTGGCATACTCCTTTTTTCTCTTACATATCCTTATTTCATCAGTTATACGCACTGAATGTGATTCCAATCTTTTTCTCCCTTGTCTTTTGGACCACTGAACCAGGGTAAATGAAGGCACATGGCCAACCATATGGTAGCAATAACATCAGTGCTGCAGTAGAGGAAGATCAAGAGTTGCATATACATAAGGTAATATGGAATATATTTATACAATTCTGAAGAATATCACTAGTCTGTTTTCTTCGGTAGTATTTATGTTCTTTGGAATGACAGAATGAGGTCAAATCCAAGATGCATGCATTACATTGAAAGTACCAGTCAAAAAGAACTTGTCCCTTTCATCTGTTCTAAATTTTTATCTTGCATATAACCTTGTGGAAGTTATGATACATCAAACACTATTGGTATTTGCCTGGAAAAAGTGCAATTTTATTTTCAGTAAATTGATGTAATTAAAAATAATGGTATAACAGAATGACTAGTGTTTTGAACAGTAGAGCTAAAATTTATGTCCTTTGCCACTTCCCACTGTTTTCAGAATACCCCATTTATTGGGTCCATTTCTTATATCAACCGAAGTGCATAGAAAAGTGATGGTGCAAACATATAAGCCTGGTTATAATTATTAATTAACATTTTCAGCTAAACCATAAAATAGGATCTGTCAAAAATCATGCAAAAATCTCTTCTTAGCATTCAAACAAATCTACCCTTAATCAGTCACCAGCAGCTCTCTGTGCAACTTTCTGTGTTACCTGATCTAGCACCAAACACAGAACTAGATAAGTTAGTAAGCATGAAGCCATGGTGTCATGGTTTGAGCCTACTCGTCCAGCAGTAAAGCACCATGGAGCTGCTTGCTCATTCCAAACCCCCTCCAGTGGGATAGGGAAGAGAAAATATGAGAAGAGGCTTGAGGATCAAGACAGAGGACAGTGAGGGATCTCTCACCAATTATGGCCACTAGGAAAAGACAGACTCAACTTGGGGAAAACTAAATTTAATTTAACCAAAACCACCACCAATTCACCAGCTGAATCAGAGTAGGACAATAATAAATATAACTGCATCTTAAATACAACCCTTCTCCCCATCCCTCCCTTCTTCCTGAGCCCAGATCTGCTACCTCTGCCCAGTTGTGCAGCAGGGCAGGGAATGGGGCTCTCAGTCAGTCTCAGTCTGTCCCTGCCACTCCCTCCTCAGGATTAAAACTTCTCACAGTCCTCCCCTGCTGCAATGTGACATCTCTCCCGCTGGAGACAGACTTCCATGAACTTCTCCAGCTAGTGTGGGTCTCTTCAGTGGGCTACAATCCTCCCACCAACAGATTTCTCGAGCATGGTCCTCCATCAAAGTCACAGCTTCCTTCAGGATCAATTCCCTGCTCCAGCGTGGCATCCTTCACGGTCTGGAGATGAGATTCTTCTCCACTGTTGATCTCTAGGGGCTGCAAGGCCTCAGCCTGCCATCTCACCACAGGCTAATGGGGGTTGGCTGCTTCGGCATGCCTCACCCCTCCTTCCTCACTGACCTCGATGTCCACATGGTTAACTCTCTCCTGTCCCACTCCTCTCGAAACAAAGCCCCCCAAACAAAGGAAGTTGTACAATAGGTTTTGCCTTCTTAAATATGTTATCATAGAAGTACTGACTGATTCAGCCTTGGCCAGAGGCAGGTCTGACTTGGAGCCAGGGGAGCTTCTTGAAGCTTCTTACAGGAACAAAGCCAGTACTCCCCTCCCCTGCTACCAAAATCACTCAGGCACAAAACCAACACACATGGGTATAAAGCTCCTGGTACCCGAGTTAGCTTCTTAAAAACTACCTTATATCTCTCCACACACTGCAGGGTGATCTAGCATACTATCTGCTTTTAATACTTACTTGTATGAAATATCCTTCTGTCTGTGTTGGGAAGAAATTTTATGTTGCATCAATATTTTCACACTCACATGTATCCAGACCTACTGCTTGAGATTGAATGATGTCTCTTTTGTAAATCCAAGGCAAAATTTCTACCATATTGTGTACCCAGTATGGTTTAATCAAATTATCACAGTAAAAATAAAATGCTACAGGAATGACTTTTGGACAGTTTGGGTAGCCCATTTCATTCCATGCTCAACCACACAAAGTACCATAGTTCTGCCGTAAGGCTGTTACAGAATTTAAGAACAAATAATTGTCAAACACATTCTTATGAATGAACAAAGACTTGATATAAATTTGAAATTGTACTGGCTATATATATATATATGAGTCACAAATACAGACTTCCACTCATTCTGCACGTTTTTGTAAGTAAAGCACTGGTACTAAATTGTTATTCCTATGTGATTAGAGAAGAAGAGGAAATCTTGCCAGACTTACTCTTTTTTAGGAATTTAGTTTTCAGTTATAGGATGGAGATGCAATCAGCTGCAATTTAATGTGCTAATTTGTCAAGGCAGCTGAGACACCATAACTGGCTAAGAAGGTGTTCTTAGCACACCTAAATTCTAAACTAAAATGTGCTGGTTTAAGCTAAAACATTTATTTTGCTGTTAGGACAGGTGGGCAAACAAATGGTGCAGCTGAAAAATGTTACTTGTTAAATTTCTGCCCATTTTAGTCTAAGCAATGTTCTTTAGTGGTAGGAGTTAGCTTTAAGAAGAGATTTAATGCTAAGGGTTGAAGACACCCCTTATCTTTGAACATGACACTGAAGCATAGAATTTCTAGTACAAGTGAGAGTAAGAAGACTTGCTAGTTAAGGGAGGGACTGAGAAATATAAAGGAAAAGTAGCAGAGAAAGATTAAGATAACAGGCATGGAAGGGTTGATCTTCCTTTTCAAATACATTTTGTTCCCCTGTCAGAGGGAAATAAGTCTATCTTTATTTTTTTACCCTCCCAAATTACAATGTGTTTTATACAGCATTTTTGCTTTCACAGTGAATAGTCTTGATGGGTTGGAGAGAATTTCATTCATAGCATTTTTCTTCGCATACCTCCAGGGTATATGAAAATGCCACTAATGGAGTTTCCCAGGAGCACACCTCTGGAGCTCAGGCCCATATTTATCTATTGTTTCAAGGGAAATTGATATGGCAGCCTCTCTTAACAGACTGGTTCATGAAACACCCATGAAACAGGTTTGAAAAGCTTTTGTGATAAGCCTACTATATATTCTACAATACACAGTATGGTTCCATCACTCAGCTTCACTGAGTCAGGGACACAGTCTCCCACAACAGAGCAGATAGCATGAACTCTTTGTGGGATGGTTTCAGAGTCAGGCTGAAGCTCAGCTGACTCCTTTGTTCTGTAAAAATGGGATATTGAAGCTTTAACCTTATGGTCAGAAGTCACCAGACCCAATGCCAGTCTCAAACACTGCATAGATAAGACAGTAACACCACTGAGCCCAAGTGGACTTCCACTGCTGTGACTTCTATGAAGTGTGAAATACAGCCCGAATTTTTCAACTGGATAACTTAGTAAAGATACTGGATAAGATAGTTAGTAAAGAGCTATCTTTTATTTAGAATTTAAAATATTCCTTGTTTCATTTCTCTCCTGCCACAGGAGGGGCTGGGTGATCCTCAGGGGGAGTGACAGCAGCAAATACATGGGGTTTCCCTGGTCTGTGCAGACATGATGGACCTTCACTTTACTGCAGCAATTGACTACCTCTGGGAAAAAAAAGAGCACTCAAGCAATAGAGCTGATTTGCCCTCTCCAGTTCCCAGACAGTGCTGTGAACATCTGACAGGGAAATATCCCTCTTCAGCTGCCAAAATTGTTTGATTCCTTCACTGTACAAACTCCATGGCTGTTAACTACATTGTACACAATGTAACACAGCGTCAAACTCCATGGGTCTGTGAAGAAAGAAAGAGCACTGTGATTCAGAGTCCTTCTGAAATGGTCCCAATCTTTCCTTCCAAGCTGGAACTATTTCAGGATGAGGTTTGCAAGCTCTAAAGCAGGAAACTCTTCAACTTTGGGAAATGCTGTCAAATCTGATTAGAAAGTAACAAATGATTTCTGAAGTTACTTCCATTTGTTTGAACAGTCTCTAGTTTGCTGAAGCTGGTGAGGTGTATCCTTGCTCTTCTAGGAAAATGACACAAATTCAGTGCTTTATTTTTCTAAAGCATTTTCCAGATGTTAAATCATCTTCAAGCTGCTTTTAGAGAGAAGATAAGTGGTGTCACTGCCTTAAATGTAGAGGGAGAACAGAGGCTGAGCACAGTTTATCCTTGGCACGTGCTATTAAAAAGAAGTTTCAAGAGCTAAAGGATCTCTGCCTGGGTCTGCAGCCCTAGTCACAAGTAATACGAACAAACTACTATTAGCTTACTAATGTGTGAAGAATTCCAGGCTAAATTTTACAACATTTAGGTTGACTGGTTTAAACAGCAGTAGTTGGAAGAACAGTTTAATATTAGCTCTACAATATAGGTTACTAATATAGGTTTTAGGTCTGTATCCTGCAGGCTACCCCAGGTAGTCATTGTCTAAAGTGTGTAACTATGAAATGAACATTTTTCACATTAAATTCTTGTTGTGCTGGCTCATGCAGGAGTCATCACTTGCTGCTGTCACAGAAAGGGCAGTCGTAAGAAAGTGATGAATCAAGGCAAGGATTTTCCCTTCCCTCCCTAAAAGACAGCTCTGGATTCTGTGGGAGCTTTCCTCCCCGCTTACAGATCACAGCTGCTCAGTGCTGCCAGAAAACCACAGAAAGGCAGTAGAGTCATTGTGCAAAACATTTTTTTTTTTTTTTTTATTCAGTCATAGTGTCTATCCTTTAATGGTGCAGCAAAGTAGAAATCATTTCAAACCACTGGAACTGCTTTTGTGTTACTCATCGAAGAGGTGCACAGCATCTGACTGACACTCAGAGAATCCGTACATACCCAGTGGACATGCATCCTATGCATGTGGCACAAACTTCTCAGGATTTGTCTTATGCTGAGAAGTTTTGGAGATAATGTTCTTCTCTTGTCACTTTCTTTTTTTTTTTTGTCTTTATTAATTGAAACTGAAAAGGAGTCCAGAAATCAAACTTTCTTCCATCTGTTGGTTGTTGGTTTTTTTAACTTTATTGCAATAAATAATTTTTTTCAAAGAATTTCAAATCTCTTTTCCTAACAAATAACCTCACATCCCTTTGTGTACAATAAGTTCTCTTATAACTATGTTGCATGATAAAGGAAAATGAATATGGTCAATCTTACTTTTATAAGAAAAATACGGGTACTGTAAAAGTAGAACAACTTGCAAAGTGCTACACATGACAAAAAGAATTTCATAACATAAGACAGCTGCAGAGCCCTTCAGAATTTTCAGAAGTCTGGACCATCTTCAGGAATTTTATGCACATCATCTCTGCTTGAAAAAAGTCAATGAAAGATCTACATCTGAATGGGAAAATAATACTGGAGATAAAGTGCTGGAGTTTGTGTTTTCCTCCTAGGTTAGCCTGTTAGCTGATAGAGGTGATCTGCTGTCTTATGTCAAGGTCCTCCGTGAACTTGTGCTCTGGTTGCCTAACCCATGATATTTTCTCTCCTAGATCAGTCAGGTGTGAGTGTTGATCAGGTATTTCCCATCACCACACCCCAGCAAAACTTCCCATCACACATTTTGTACAGGAACTACAGGAGTGAGGGAACAGCCACAGAAACTGTGGTGACATTAACACTATTATTTTTGTGGTTGAGTCTTATGTGGCATCCCAGCACAAAGTACTGGGCTTCAGCTATAAATAACTGTATTGACTCATGTTTCGCACTGGCTGCAGACATCATAATAATGTATTCCACTTTCTGCCTGACCTGTGGATGTATTAGTTACATAAAGACTGACTCAGTCAGTAAACCATGTGTGGAATCTACAGCCCCACCATGGGCTCAAAAATACATTCAAGCCACCTGTGAGGGATATCTTTAGAGGAAGAAGGGTGGAGATGGCTTTTGGCACAAATCCAGAACGCATCCTTTCAACTAAGATTTGGCTTACTGGATTTTGTTGTATAGCTATATTAAGCTTCCTCTACTGCTTTTTTAACTTCTTATTCCCCTTTCAGGGAAGATCATGTGTTCCTCACCTTTTGCAGCAGTATTATTTAGGGGTTGTATCCAGACCAGGCCAACCTGGTTTACAGCTAAGTCAACTTCTTGAGGGCTGAGCAAAAATTTATTTCATTACAAAGTGGAATGTATCGCATTAGTCATTCTCTTGACTGCTTTGGGATTTATTTTCTTGCACTTATGTATTGCATTTGTGCAGCTTCCATAAGCCTTGGTGGTTCCTGTAGCAGGGAGGTTTGACTGTTGGGTCTCTGTTTCTGCTGCCCTGATTCTAGTCTCTATGCTCTTGGCTATTTCACTCTCACTTTCCATTTTGGTGACAGAAGAAACAGTGTCCATAAAGGGAAGAAGAAATGACAGAGACTTGCTTTTTCCAAGCAGAAAACAATGTCCCAGATCTGACCTTAGCAACCACTCCGTGTGGTTATACTAGTT
>JAAGNO010016238.1:0-17731 GCA_033439905.1 Ceryle rudis | reverse complement strand
TCATGTTATTTACATGGAAAATGGTTGTGAGTAGACATGCGGGAACTTTTGCAATTGCCCAGAACCGAACAGTAAATAGGAAAAATAATTTTCATTTTCATTATTGATTGAAATGGCTTACCCATTTTTCTTTTAGAATTTATAACCCTTAATTTTGTAGTGATTTTTGTAGCACATACCCATTTCCTTTAGTTATGTCCGATTTCACATACTTAAAAATCTGTTTCTAATTAGCTTTTTGAGGTAACGATGATGTGATATTTCAGAAGACTGAGGGCTTAGGAGGTGACATAAAAGAGCTGTTATCGTATTACGAGACAAAGAAGTAGAAATGTCATTTTTGATTGAATTTGATAAAGTAGTTGATCAAAATTCAGCAAAAATGTATCATGATATTAAGAGTTGCTGCTATCTGCTAATGATATTGTCTGAATGTCTAAGACAGCTGTTAAAAAATGTTAGCATTAATCTTTAGAACTGCAGAACAAGTCATCTTAATAAGGTCCGCCTTACCTGTAGAAGTAGAAGGCACCTGCTAAATGACTTTTCTGTAACCAAATATGTTTTCTGTAAATTGAGTTATGTGTCTCCAGAGAATTTCTGTCTGTGGTGTACTGGAGAAAAAAGGGTAATTTGGGAACAGAGAAAATTCAGATAAAAACATACACTGACAAAGCAAACATCAGATTAAAACTTATCAACTTGGTTTGACTTGAGACTGAAGAGCAATATTTCTGTCCAATTGGAACAAGTATTCTGAATGTGGGTATTCAGAAGTAATCTCGGTTGAACTGAGCATCCACGGTTCTTTTGCATGAACATCCAGTCTTTTAAAATTAATGTACTGGTTAGAACATTAATACACAAAAAAAAAAAGATATATCTTTTAAGCCTTTCTCAATCTGACAGAAATCAAACCTTATCTCTTATAAAACTGTCCTAGCTAGCAAGTTTCATCGAGAAGAATAGCTAAGTAAGGTAGGTAGGATCCATTGTTCTGCTATTCATTCATCTTATAATAGTCATGCCGTTGTGAGACTATCAGAAAAATTAAGCCATGAAATTAAGGTTCTTGTGGCTTGACTGAGAGAATGGGAGAGGAAATATTCCTGTGAAACCTAGTGAGGAAGAAAAAAAATCTGTGTTTTATGGAAATGAGATTATAGTCTTAAATTCTCTTACTCTATTACTTTTAGGTTTGATGGGGAGAAAATTATTGGGAATACTTTTTATAAAAGACTATATTTATTTCAAATGTTATGTAGTGAAACCAGATGAGAGGTTTCCAAATTATCTTCTTTGATATTCCAACATATAGTCCAGATTAAGATCAATTTAGACTGAAGAAACCACTATCCTGAGTATGTGCATGCAGCCTTTTTTGAGTGTGTTGCAAATTCTTCCTGAAAAGTGTGTTGTAAATTCTTCCTGATATTTTTATACATGATCATTTAATCATTCATTTCTATCTAGTCATATTAACAGATGGGAGAAAAGAAGTTGTTGAGCTTGAGGGTGTGCTGCTGAGCCAAAGGGTGAACGTCTGTTACTGAATGAATTTTACCTATAGCTTAGAGGTGCTTTTTAGAAATCCGTGTCTATTAGAGTACAAGAATGAATGGTCATTAGAACAGAAGTGTCAAAATTTATATTTTCTCTGCTATCCTATGTCAACTGAGAGCCACTGAAACTCTATTCCTCTTCCCCTCCATGAAGAGAATATTAAACTAACGTTTTCTGCAGGTAAATGGAAGATGTCCCCAAAACTGCACAGGTATTTCACACTGAGGAGAGTTTTCATTTCAGTGATTGACAGAAATTTATGTTCAAATGTCAAGCAATTTGTCAATTTTATTATCTGCAGAATGAAGATTTAAAACTGAAATTGTTAGGTCACTCAGATGTATTAGTGCAGAACAGTTTTAAATTAATCCCTCAGAATTACCAATTTTCAACAAGTTTAAGGGGATTGCTTTCAAATGGTCTTTTCAGAAATTGCTGTCTGATGCAGAGGCTGCTCCAGAATGAATGCTGATGAGAATCTTCCAAACTAAGAAAACTATTCTTTAAAAATATATATTCAAGTATATTGATTATGCGTGTTTTTTTCAGATTTTTAAGCACTGTAGCAGAAATTATTTTCCAACTGAGAAGCATTTTGTTTTTTACCTACTCCCTGTCAATGTTCCTTTGTTTTGAGAAGCACATTACAAAGTATTACAATAATTAATACTGAAGGGTGATGTGTATTCTTTCAGCAGCTAAATGATTCTAAATAAAGACATCTTTCTGAATATAATGTTATATATTTTAGCTTTATTTAATTTTTTTAACTTTAGAAATTTACTTAATTAGAATGATTAGACACATGAAAAGTATATAAACTTGTTTTAAGGTACATGAGAACTACTAATTTTCAGCCACTCTCCTGTGGTCTTTAGTCTTAATGCAGTCTTTCTACAGACACACCATTTAGATGCACTGTTATCACTCCTCTTGCTGTTGGAATGGCCAGTGAACTTATCTCAGTTGAAAAAAAAAAAAAAATCAAGACATACTTCCCTAGAAGGTAGAGTTAGTCTGTGATACTCCAATGAACTTTAGGCAATGTGTGAACCTTGCCATTTCACAGTGCTAACACCTCCTAAATTAGCAAAAAAAAAAAAAATATTTTTTTTTTTTTTTTAAGAAGACAGGTCCTGGTGGTTGTGAAGCAGTAGCTCTGCTCTTATTCCATTTGTCTCACAGAAATTCTTCAAACATTCAGTGTTTCTTATCACTGAATGTCTTGTCTAAATTGTTTAGGTTTCCTCCTTACTAAAAGATATTTTCCCCTTTTTTACTTTCTTATATACCCTATGTCATCTCTATTTTTCTGTCCTCCTATTCCTATGCTGTGATTAAGAAAGAGAAAGGAATGTCACTGGATCCATTTTACAGATACCTCTTCATTACAAACATGAGGCATTCGGCTGTAATCTACCTAAAAATTCTGTTCCTGGTTGAGGCCTGTGGGAATTCCTTGTACAGAGATGTGTGATCTGTACTTTTTAAATTCTTGCTGCAATTCTTTCAAAAATAAACTACATAAAAGCTTCCTTTCCTAGGCATATTGATCAGAGCTCTGACTGCCATATTTTCATACATATAACTCTTACTGTGTGCATTATGTATCAATTTTAAAGGTAATTTCTTTGTGTGATCAAGCATATGGTGCAGCATCTGAAGACTAATCTATGCTATAAGCATCTTTTAAGTGACGATTTTAAGACATGCTCTGAAATGTTCTTTAATATGCTAAAGTCTGTTTCTACTGCCAGACTCTTTCACTTAATACAATGTTTTATTATTGTTTGTTAACACAAATATTGATTTTACATTTAGCGTCCTGTCTGGAAATACTGGTGCTAATGGAAGGTACTGTGAAGCTGTAGAAAAAGATAGTATAAAGCTCAAGGGTATGAAAAATCAAGTGACCAATTTAATATTGTTATAAAACATATTACTTGTTTCTTTTATTTTCAATTGCAATTTTACTAAGATGAAAAGTTTTATTCGTTTTTAATACATCACATATCACAGGCTTTGATCCATGCAAGAATCTTTGTAAACTATAAAAATGTGGAGAGAATTGGAGATAAACAAGAAAGTCCTAGAATTACTGCTATTCTGACATAATTCATTGGGAAAAGGCAGAAGAAAATAGAATCATAGAATCATTTAGGTTGGAAAAAGCCTTTAAGATCATCAGGTCCAACCACAAACGTAACACTGCCAAGTCCAAATATTTCAGCGCACAGTTTGTGTTTTGATTTAGAAGTTCTATACTCTAACTTTAGTTCAATGGGAAAAAGTCTGACATTTTAGCAGCTGTTATCAGCAACATTATAGTAGAGAATCATAATAGATTTTACAGAAAGGAAATACTGGCAATGGAAATTCCTTAAACACCTAGTAATGTGAACACTGAGTGGATGGCTTCAAATCCATACAGCTTCATCATTTACGTTGAAACAAATGGAATCACCCAATATAAAAATGTCATACATCTTTTGAAAACTATATTGTAGAGCTGGAAGGGGTTTTTTAGAAAAAAAAATGCTGTTGGAAGGACATAATAATATGGAAGGGGTTTTTTTGGTTTTTGGTTGGTTTTTTTTAGTGAAAAACATTGTTCAATGATAAGCACTCTAATATATAAAAGGGACTAGGGTGACTACAGGAATAATTGTTTATGCCTTTATTAAAAAAGAATAAAAAATATTTGTATTACATACTGCATTGTTAAAGTAGTTTATCCCTTATAAAGATGAGTAAGCTGAGAATTGTAACAAGAAAAATCTGTTTACCACATAAAATACTGCTAATAGTTTTTACAGTTTTATTATTCCTCATTTATTACATTGTGAAATCTTGTACTAGTACAGAGAATATGATTAGGATGTTTGATATCTCTGGTTTTTACAATAAGATAATGAAAGTGTTAGATTTTAGGTATAGCAGTTAGCTGTTTCTGACATATGCCACTTCCTGTCTCTTCACCAGAGGAATTGTTTCTAGTTGAAATGATCAACCATACTGAACCTAATGTACCTTGAGAGTTAGTTATGAAAGTCAGTGATTTAAAGGCCATTCATCTGTAAGCTAATGGTTTCTACAGAGAGATGACAGAAGCATTGATACAGAAATCACTGAGAGGAAGCAGAAGGAGCATGTACAGGTAGAAAAACATTTCAAAACCTGCTGACCATCCATGATTGTTTTTCTCCTATTGTTCTGATGGTGTGTGTTTGGTTTGAGCTCAACCACATGCTTCAGGACATACAGGCAGTATGTCCTACACTTAAGGTAGGTGTTCTAAAGAACTGTGTTTTTTGATGAATGCCGAACCCAACTAGCTGTCATCACCCTCCCAGAAGAGGACCTGGCCATGGTTAGCACTCATGCAGAAGCCTTTGCCAGAAGGAAAGCGGTGACCCAGCCAGAGCCTTCACATGAACCTGCGGACGTGCAGGTCTTGGGCTGCAGGGAGTGCCTGGGCCTGGCACTCGAACCCGAGGGAGCAGAGACACCCCTGTGTGCAGGGTGACCAGGGGATGGTCTGCTCAGCCTGGTGGCAGAGCAGAGAGGTGCTGGAAAGGTGAAGGAGCATCAGGAGTGTGAGAGCGAGATGGATCAGTGGGGTCACAGCCTGAGGCAAAGGCAGCAGCTGGAGGCTCCACAAGAAGCAGAGGATCCCCTCCCCTCTTGCCACCGGGCAGAAGGAGGGGACCTAAGAGATGGGGGGGGGAATGGAAACAGGTCCCTGTACAGGGAGGCAGGAGAATCCCCTCCCAGTCTCCTTCACCTTCCCAGTTGCTCTTATACAACAGGTATGGGGCTCTGGGACTGGAGGGCCAGGCAAATGAGGATCTAGATGAAGGTCCATGCAGGGGGTTGCCTGGGGTGAGTGACCCAACCCCACACATCAGGGCTGCTTCTGCTATGAAAAGGTAATTGCTGTAGGTGATTCCCTTGTGACGGAAATGGAGGGCTCCACATGCCAACAGGATCCATCCCATAGGGCTGTGCTGCCTCCCTGCGGCCTGGGTTAGAGACATCGCTAGGAAACTCCCTGGTTTGGCTCAGCCCTCTGATTATTACCCACTACTGGTTATGCAGGTTGGCAGTGATGAGGTTGTAGACAGGAGACCAAGAGTGATTAAAAAGGAGTACAGGGAACTAGGGTAATTGGTTGAAGGATCAGGAGCTGGGGTGGTGTTTCCCTCAATCCTTTCAGTAGCTGGAAGAGTACTGAAAGGAGCAGGAGAACAAACCTGATTAGCATGTGGCTGGTGCAACCTATAGAATTTTGGGTTTTTTGATCATGAGGAGGTTTATATGGCACCCAGCTTGCTGGTGACAGATGGAGTTCAGCTGTCTCGAAGAGGGAAAAAGATTCTCACTCATGAGTTGTCAGGGCTCATCAAGAAGGCTTTAAGCTAGGTTTCAAAGGGGAAGGTGATAAAACTTGGCTTACTAGAGATGAGCTGGAGGGCAGCACGCCAATGTTGGGGGTGAAATCGATAGCCCAACTCTAGCACATCTACACCAATGCATGCAGCATGGGCAGCAAAGAAGAGAACCTGGAAGCCATCATGCAGCAGGACAGCTATGACATAGTCACCATCACAGAAATGTGGTGGGATGATTCTCATGACTGGAGTGCTGCAATGCATGGCTATAAACTCTTCAGAAGGGATAAGCAGGAAAAGGAGAGGCAGTGGGGTAGCTCTGTATGTCAGGGAACATTTTGATTGTGTAGAGCTCAACAATTGTGATGGCAAGGTTGAGTGCTTATGGGTTAGGATTAGGGGGAAGGCCAACAAGACATATATCTTTCTGGGAGTCTGTCACAGAGCACCCAACCAGGATCAGGAGGCAGATGAAGCATTCTACAAGTAGCTGGCAAAAGTCTCGAAATCGTCAGCCCTTGTTCTCATGGGGTACTTCAACTTTCTGGATGCTGCTGGAAATAGAACACATCAGAGAGGAAATGGTCTAGGAGGTTCCTGGAGTGTGTGAAGAGAATTTCCTGACAGAGTTGATGAGTGAACCTACCAGAGAAGTTGCCTTGCTAGACCTGCTGTTTACAAATAGCAAAGGACTTGTAGGGAACATATAGGATCTACTTGAGAGTGCTGACAGAGCTGGCAGAGGAGCTTGCCAAGCCTCTCTCCATCATTTACCTGCAAGTCCTGATAAATAGGGGAGGTCCCAGATGACTGGAGGCTTCCAGTGTGATGCCCACCTACAAGCAGGGCTGGAAGTCAGATTCAGGGAACTACAGACCTGTCAGCCTGACCTCGGTACTAAGAATGATTATGTAACAGTTCATCTTGAGTCATTCAGCATGTGCAGGACGAGAGGATCAGGCCCAGCTAGTGTGGGTTCATGAAAGGCAGGTCCTGCTTGACCATCCTGATCTCCTTCTATGACCAGGTGACCTGCCTAGTGGAAGAGGAAGGGGCTGTGGATGTTGTCTACCTAGACTTTAGTAAGGTCTTTGGCACTATCTCTCACAGTATTCTCCTAGAGAAGCTGGTGGCTCATGGCTTAGACAGGTGTACACTTTGCTGGGTTAAAAAATGGCTGCATGGCTGAGCCCAGAGAGTTGTGGTGAAAGGAGTTAAATCCAGTTGGTGACCAGTCACAAACAGTGATGACACACAAATAGATGACACCAAATAGAGTGGGAGTGTTGATCTGCTTGAAGGTGAGAAGGTTCTGCAGAGGGATCTGGACAGGCTGGATCAATGGGCTGAAGGTCAATTATATGAGGTTTAACAAGGCCGAGTACTGGGTCCTGCTCTTGAATTCAAACAACCCAGGCAATGCTACAGGCTTGGGGAAGAGTGGCTGGAAAACTTCATGTCAGAAAAGGCCCAGCGGGTGCTGGTGTACAGTGACTGACAATGAGCTAGCAGGATGCCCAGGTGGCCAAGAAGGCTGACAGCATCCTGGCCTTTTTCAGAAATACTGTGCCCATCAATAGAGAAGTGATCATGCCCCTATTCTTGGCACTGGTGAGGCTGCAGCTTGAATACTGTGTTCAGTTTTGGGCACCATAGTATAAGAAAGACACTGAGGTGCTGGAGCGGGTCCAAAGAAGAGCAACAAAGCTGGTGAGGGATCTGGAGAATATGTCCTGTGAGGAGTGGCTGAGGGAACTGGAATTGTTTCATCTGGAAATGGCTGAGGGGAGACCTTAACACTCTCTACAACTACTTGAAGGGATATTGTAGTGAGGTGGGTGTTGGTCTTTTGTCCAAAGTAACTAGTCAAAGGACAAGAAGAAATGGGTTTAAGTTGCGCCATGGGAGGTTTAGATAAGGTATTAGGAAAAATTTATATGCTGAAAGAGTGGTGAGGAATTGGAACAGACAGCCCAGGGAGGTAGTGGAGTCACCATCCCTAGAGGTGTTCAAAAAACATGTAGATGTGGCACTTTGGACATGGTTTAATCATCATGGTAGTGTTGGGCAGAAAGTTGGACTTGATGATCTTAGATGTCATTTTCAACCTTAATGTTTTAATGATTCTATGATTCTAAGTACATAAAATTAATGAAAACTGATAGGACAAGAAACTCTGCTGAAGACTTACTTCCTAAAAAAAATCAGTTTGTTTTTGTTAAATAGTGAAAAAGAGAAAAATCCTAGGTCATGTGACATGGTCACATTTCAAAATCAAAAGGAATCTTGAGCTATGTGAATTCAGTGGAGTTTTAGTTGTGGGAAAGTTATGAGAACATCTATGAGCTAAAATTACGTGCACCTCTTTTAAGACTTCAGAGTATTTTTAAGAAATGTATGGCCTCCATCTTCAAATAATAGATTTATCTTTATTTAATTTCTGTTACAGAGTAGTCCATAAATAAATATGTTCTGTTTTTTCCTGAAGAAAATTCTGCTAAAGAAATCTTGTCTTGAAGCTAGGCTGTTATTTATTGCAAAAGTTTCCCTTGCTAGGCATACATGTTATCAGCAAACAAGTTGACTCTAGATCTCCTAAAAATTTCCTTCACGTATTCTGAAAACTGACTTATTGTAACTCTTGATGGCAGAGTCTATCTATGTCCTGGATTGCTGCTTAGCATATTAGAATGATATGAGGAAAATGAGATATATTTTCCCCCAATCAAATTGAATTTTGAGGAAATAGTCCCCTCTTTCCTCCTGAAGAAATTTTACATTAATTTCACCAAGACACAGGTCACAGCAAAACAAAACTGTTAACAAAAACAAACAAACAAACAAACAAACAAAACCACCAAAAAACCAAAACCAAACCAACAAACTCCACTGGTTTTAACTGGTTTAAGATTCAGATAATCCTGATAAGAAGCAAACAGTTCTTCCTTAGAAGGAATTTTTCAAGGAATTGGATTGTCCCAGGTGGATTTGTGGCACAGGATCTCCTCTGTAGGTAGATCTTTCCATCTTACAATTTCACGTGATATTTGATATGAGTTTGAACTTAGTGTTTCAGCAACCTTGCAGTAGATTTGTCAAGATGACTTATGACTAAATCTCTAATATATAGAGGAAAGACAAAATATACACAATTCTAAACAAGAAAAAAAATAGCGTAGCCATATCCTAGGGGGAAGTAAATGTTTGAATTGCAGTGTGCTTATTCTGTTATGTCTCCTTGAATGCACAAGCATTAATTTCTTCTGCTTCTTTCAGAAACAAGGAACCTTTTAATAGGATATCAAATTTTGACTCTCCTCCTGTAGTTTATTTGTAATGCTCAGGAACTTAATTATATCACTTTACAGAAAAAAAAAACCTGTGTATTTCAAAGGCTCATTCACTGTATTTATTCTCTTGTATCATGTAATACATGGAAATGGACACATTTATGGTAAACTAAACCAAATAATTCAATATTTAGAAAATAGATGTAATTTCTTTTAATGAAAAGATATTTTTTTGAAAAAGTTTCTTTTATCTTCAACTGTTCTTAGGCTTATAACAATGAATATTAATATTGTTGTCAGTCTGATAAATACTGAGTTAAATAATTAGTATGTATGAGGTAGAAATTATTGAAGTAACATGAAAACAAAACCCCCGATTTGTCCAAGGGGGAAGGGTATCTTTTTTTTTCCTGTCATCCTATTGAATGACTTTGATATTGATATTTCACAGACAAGGCTTTTATTTTCTTCTATAAGTCAAGCATCTGATACTTAACCTTGTTACTGAATAGAGGTTACCTGAAATAATGACATTATTAAGCAGAATTGATATTTTGCTTCATGGTTTTCATGTCTTGATGCAAAATTTCATTTGAATGCAAAACATATATTGTTTTTTGGTATATTGTTTAATAGGTTCTCTTCAGCTTTAAATTGTCCTCAATGGTTTCATGATAGTGCTGTCTTAAATTCCCACTAGCAGCTAAACTCTGTTAATCAGGACAGGAAAAAATAATTAGAAAAGTTATGCTTTCTTTTTTCCCTGGCACAGTTCAAACAATAGATAACACTGTGTAAGACACAGAAAAGACTTTTATGGAAAAAGAAGTATCTTCTGTCAAACAAATCACAGTGGGCACTTTAAGCAAATTTAACAAGTAGGTAGAATAAATATGGTACTATATGATATATATTTTATGAGACTGCAGGCCCTTACATATTTTTTCATAAATTTTTAAATGTGTGCAATTTTCCACTCCAATAATTTAATATGAAAAATGTTTTACCTTAAGAGAAAATTAGTCAAAGCACTAAAAACCATTATATGAATAAAGAAACTTTGTTTAACACAAAGAAAATAGATTTTTTTTTTTAATGACAAAACAATTGACATGCTTTTACTAAATGCTTGAAGTAGAAAAGTGCATAAGCAATTTAGGAGTGTGAATTATCCTGGGTTGGTTAGGACTTCTTGTAAATTAAAGTGATGTTTTTGAAAATGCTCCCCACTGATCACAAAACGTATTTAGACATCAGCCCTGAAATTACTGTTGTAGATAAAACTGATCAAACATAACAGAATTCAACTTCTCAGTGAAAAGCAGGTGAATTGGTTGGCTGGTGTCCTCCAATAATGTGAAGGAGTTTTATTTATTTCTCACTTCCAGTATGCATCCTACAACTTTCTGATGGGACTATGTATGAGGAATTACATTCTATTTGTTCAGAAGAAATTCTGGACTAACTTAGGAAGATGTCGACCAATGACAATTGTTTACTAGTGTAAGAATTTTTTATAATAAATCTATTTCAAATAACATCCAGATACTATATTTCAGACTGATTATGGTGATGAAAATCTCAGGACCCTATTATCTCTGAAATTAGAAATGAAGAGTAAAATTCTTTCCAACTTTAGCATGAAGAATATTAAACTCCTAGAATAAAGATTTTTCAATATTTTCACTTCTGGTAGAAAACCAAAGCTAAATGTTTGTCTTCTCTTACGAGACTAGCTTTATAAGTGTTGGCAACTGTAGTATGTTCTTTCTGGAACAAAATTACAACTACTAGTTGTTCTGAAGCATATGTCAAAAGAGAACTATGATCTTAGTTTTGAAGGAAACTGTGAGTAAATATTTTTACACTTATCCAAATAACTTATTCCAGGAAGAATAAAGGCAACTTGGACAGACATTCAGTCTTAAAACACATTGTAGAATAGTGGCTTACAAACTCGGCCACTGAGGGTGTCTGGGATATTTTGAAAATGACTCTGTATGAGTCAGAGCTTTAACAGGTTGTGGACTTCTCTAAGATCTCATATAATATTGTGGACTGCACTCAGTCGTGAAATGTGAGTTTTTTCAGACTTGCACCACATAGTGTGACAGGTTCCACATCAAATCCCATTTCTTCATTGTGCTTGGTTTATAGTAAGAAAATCTTGGAAATTACTGCTTGAACACAAGTAAAGAAGTGGAAAAATAATTTATGTTGTTGTTGAGATAGAAAGATACTCTATGTGTAAAGGATTATCTATAAAAATTTAACTGTGGTAGATTAATAAGTTAATTCATGAGCCAGTATGGTGGTGGAGGCACGGGAGATTGTTGATATGGAGATGTTTGCTTATATTTTAAAACTAAACATAAAAATATAATAAGTGTATAAAATAATAATTAAGTTAGTAGAATAGAAAAATAATCAAGAGAAACTAAGAATTGTTGAAGATATGTGAGCATCTTAAATCTGGGAGTTGATTTTTGTTTATTATTTATGTTGTCATAGTGTTCAGGAGTTCTTGCTGTTGACTGGGGCCTTTCATGCCTAACAGTATGGAAGCAAAGCTTCAGAGAGTTTGCAATATTAACTATTTGTTAAGTGGTAGTATGTCAAAATACTATATAGAGTCATTACTCTAGAGAGCATAGGAGCAATCAGTATCAGTTACCTATGTAAGTAATTTTGTCAGTACAATGCAGACTAAACATACCAAGTTTTTGTAGGTGTTACAAAACTGAATGCCCTGGTTCTGGTTTGGGTTAATTATCACAGATTCTGGTCCAAACAGCTGTGAGAGGCTGCAGCAGGGAGGGGCCACAGCCAGGATAAACAACGGAACCTTCCAGTGGGCTATTTGATACCGTACTGAGTCATGCCCCCATATAAGGGGAGGGTTCACCCAGGCTGGAGGTGCCTCTTTTCTACTTGCTTTAGTGTGGATAAAGGAGGGAATGTTGGTATCTCAAGCACAGGTAGAGTGTTCCTGGCTTCTATTACTTGCTTCATACATAATTTCATTAGCACTATCATTAGTACTGTTGCTTTCTTCTGTGCTGTTTTATAAAATGTCCTTATCTCAACCTCTGGGATCTCACATTTTTTCTTCTTCCAATCCCACAGGAGAGGATGTGGAGGTGGGGGCAAAGCAGTGGGTGAGTGGCTGCATGGTGTTTGGCTGACAGCAGAGGCTAAGCCATGACATCAAATGCTAAAGCAGAATTTTAAAGGAAGAGTGATTGGTTAGTTACAGCACTGTAAGAGAAAGCACAGCAGTGTTTGTTAAAAACTTTAAAATCATAAAATAATTCAGGTTGGAGGGAAACTTATGGAGTCATTCAGTCCAACCCCTTGCTTAAAGTCAGTTGGTAACAGATAGGTTCTAGCAATAAAGGAAAATTGGAAAGAATTTTCATACTGAATTACAGTATGTAAGTTGTGGTTACATAAGGTCTATGCCTTCAGAATGAAGACATTATTTATGTTCAGTGGAAAAAAGTATATGGAAGTTGGTGAAGGGATGTGAAGGAATAAGTACAAGGCCAAGCCAAGAAACTAGAAAATGATCCTTACTGAAGCGGTCAGAAAGAATAGGAGAGGATCAATTCAGTGTTTTTCAGTACCAGAAAATCAGCTGCTGCAG
Organism: Ceryle rudis; assembly: GCA_033439905.1. Classification (NCBI taxonomy): domain Eukaryota; kingdom Metazoa; phylum Chordata; class Aves; order Coraciiformes; family Cerylidae; genus Ceryle; species Ceryle rudis. Next base: position 4,841 of record JAAGNO010016238.1, on the reverse strand, counting down.
TTTGTGAGATATAGCCTGGCTGAGTGTAAGTTGGCTAGATGGACAGGAAGACCCATACACCAGTGGTGCTGCACAGGAAGGTCTCAGCAAAAGACAGTTGCTGAAAGCATAGCCTGAGGGTTCAGCAGAGTGACATTTCAAACCATGACTGGGAAAAGATTAGGAATTACTGAAGAGTTTGCAAGGGTGCTGCTTAGTCATAGTCACCCTGAGCTGATGACTAGACCTCTCTGAGAAGATCTTAGAGTCAAAGAATAAGACTTCAGTTCAGAACAGATACACAGATCCTTGAGCTTCTGCCATAAAGGTCATGACTAATATGTGGTGATGAATGGGATTGTAAGAGATGCTGTGTTAACACAGGATCTACTTATAAATTAGTAAGGTTACTATTTGTCCCTTCTTTTTCTTTTGCCATTCTGAGAAATGGTCACATAAATGAGTTTTACAAGGCACTGAGCTTCTAGATATTTTCTGATAAAGACTTTAATGATTTCTGTCACACTTTTTTTTTTTCCCCACATGCATCAGGGATTTTTTTTAACTCTGAAATAAGACCAGAATTATTTCATCAAAAAGAGCAATCATACAGTAAGACAACAATAAATTTCCAAGGTATATAAAACTTACCGTTTATTGAAGTCAGAAAATTTCATCTTCTGAGTTTCACCTTAAATTTCTATTACTAAGTTTCTACTACTGAACAACTGGGACATACTATATGTTACTATTTAAATAAGAAACAAACAAAAAAGGGGTTTGAAAAATCCTTTAACACATTAACTCACATTTATGTGAATATTGCTAGTACTGAAACTTGGCAGGACAAATCATAAATCAAAAGAAGCATGCATGGCCAGCAGGTCAAGGGAGGTGATTATGCCCCTTTCCTCTGCTCTGGTGAGACCTCACCTGGAGTACTGTGTCCATCTGTGGAGTCCTCAGCACAGGAAAGACATGGACCTGTTGGAGTGGGTGCAGAGGAGGTCCATGAAAATGATCAGAGGGCTGGAACACCTCTCCTGTGAAGAAAGGCTGTGAGAGAGTTGGGGTTGTTCAGCCTGGAGAAGAAAAGCCTCTGAGGAGATCTTATTGTGGTACTTAAAGGGGTCTATAAGAAAGATGTGGACAATCTTCTTAGCATGGCCTGTTGCAAAAGGACAAGGGACAATGGTATTAAATTAAAAAAGGGTAGATTTAGATTAGATATAAGGAAAAAAAATTAAAGTGAGGGTGGTAAAACACTGGAACAGTGTTGCCCAGATAGGTGGTGGACGCCCCATCCCTGGAAACATCCAAGGTCAAGTTGGACAGGGCTCTGAGCAGCCTGATTTAGTCGAAGATGTCCCTGCTTATTTGAGGGGGGACTGGAACTTTAAAGGTTCCTTCCAACTTAAAAAAACCCTCTATGTTTCTATAACTATGAAGAAAGCATTTCTTAATCTTTCTTCCTAGCTTTTTTTTCCACCTAAATACTTCCTCAGGTAGTATTAGCAGCACTGTAATCCTGTCTGTAATTGATACCGGTAGCTCGGAAGCCATCCAAAACTCAGACCCCTTAATATAACTTTAGAGGAAGGAAAGAAAAGTCTATATGGGAAAGGAGGGCGTGAAGAAGGTCTGGAATTTGTCTTTCTTGACTTTTCTTGCTTGCCTCTGCTTCCTAGTGCTGCCCATTTTCCTATCCCATTTTCTTTTGCCAACCTTACCTTAACAGCATGTAAAAGTTTTTTAAATCATCCTAATTTCTCTGTTCCATTTCTTTTGATAGACTCACAAGCTCTCAGGTGCCTTAAGAGTTTTTAAGAGACAGAAATAAAAAATAAAAATATGCCTTTAGAAAGTCTTTTATTCTTACCTCTATCTCTGAAGTGAGAAGCTTGTAAATTTTAGTGTTGCTTTTTCTTGACAACTCTCAGGTTAGGACCCAAAAAAACCCCAGTAATTTCCTTTTCTGTCAGCTTATACTATCCAGCCTTATTCTACAAGAAAGAAGGTTTGAGGTTTTCTACCTGATGATTAGAATCTTGACAGTTATTTCCTCTTCTACTTACATTCATAGTGTGCAATGGAATACTCTGATAGCGATAAATAAAATTTTTAGACACAAATTGGGGAAAAATCAATTTGGGCCTGAACACCTCTGTTTTCCTTACATCCTGCTTCAGGAATGTGCATTCTGCTCCATGCTGCTTTCAAACTTGCTAGAAAATCTGAAATTTATCTTTGATGTTAGTCTGTAAACATAACACATGTGTAAAGATTTTAAAGCAAGCTCTTAAGTCAGGCTCAAAATTGAAAATCTGCTGCACTGCTTAATGTATGATGGAAAGGCATTTGGGGACCTTTCAACCCTTGGTTGATTTTTTTTGTACTTTGAAAAGTACTAAAACATTTTAAAGTCTTATTTTAAGTAATCACATATGACTTACAATATCGACAAACATAAAAACTTTTTAGTGGCAGGGGACTACTTTTAGATGACCATAGAATGCATTTGTGATAATAAAAGGAGTTGAAAGAGTGCATTACAGCATTTTAGCTGAAAATATTTTTTATTTTTTGAAAAATGTTACCAGCTTTGTTGTGCTACTGGCTTTAAATCTGAGCTATTCCAGAAGGTACTTTAGTAAGATCTGATTGTCATTGTTTGCCGTTGTTCATTACAGCGTTAAGTGTCCTCTACATACAATTAAAAGCTCTTTTGTTTTATTACCACAAGAAAATTGTCTAGCTTGTTATTTTTTTACATTTACGAAGTATGCTATCCTATTGAGCATCTTAAATGTATTTGTTTAATGCAAAAAGAACAGGACAGGCTGAATCATTAATAATTGAAATGAGCAGCTTAGCTAATTAGCTGATAGAAGGGTGTGATGGTGCAGACATTCACTTAGGAGAAAAAATTATATTGACAAAGGCAAAAAGAAGTTGCTTATTAAATAAGAATATAATTTAATGAAAGATAAAATTTGAATGTGCAAGTATACAAAACCATAAGGTATTTTTCTCAGTGCTTGGTTCTCTGGTTTGTTCACTCATGCATTTAGTTTCTTTTTTGTGTTTGTAATTTGCTTTGATTTTTGCTTGTTTCATTTTATAGTCTTTTTACATTTAAGTAATTTTTCTTAACTATGGATTCAGGGTGCACAAGAATTTCACAAATGAAAAAACTTCTATATAAAATAATTTTTTTGTTGTTGTCCATGGCTAGCAATTTCAGCATACACGTTAGCATCTATTACACTGTGTTCTATGCAGCTACCTACTTGGATCTCCAACTCATCCACTTGAACTGCACCGAATTGTGGTAAACTCTATGTATTCTAAAAGTTTGAGATAGGTGTGAAAGACTTGTTCAACACTATTAACTAAAGTAGTAGGCCAAATGAGAAACTTTATTTTTTCTTCTATTATCAATATATACTATTGTGTTAATCTTGTGAGCTTTATTCCCATGAGTTTTCATTTTCTGACCATTCTGAACTATTTCATTTCTTACAAATGCTCTGTATATTTGCAGCTTATACTTTAAACTTCGAAAGTTCATATACTCTGTTCGTGGGATATATGACCAGCTGAAGATGCCAGTTAATAGCTTACTTCATAAAATTTGCCAGTGCATGATTACACCAAGAGGAATCTGTAGATTTCCTCATTCCACTATTTTATTTTGTCAGTAACAGGTGGAATTTGGATTTTTCTTTCACATTTTCCATGAGAGTTTCAAAATGTTCAAGTTGTTATTATATCTCTAAATAACTATAAAAAGGATCGAGCATGTTTTCAGTAAAATATATATATATATTGAGCTATACTCCTATCTATTTACTTATTCTCCATTATTTTGTCAGCTAACAGCTTAAACTTGTAAAAGTATTTGCAAGAGAATGATGGATCAGTAGATATCTTTTGTAAGGGAGTTATATAGCATACATGACACAGGAAGTTTATGTATCATGTTTGTAAATGTGTAGAAGATGAAAGCAAAAACAAACAAAAACCCAAACAAACAACAACTCCAAACAAACAAAACAACAAAAAACCCAAAACAAAACCGAAAAAGCACTGACGTCTCACCTCAAGCTTTTAGAGAAGAGCAAGTAGGAGATGTTAAACCTGATAATCTTTTCCCTCTATATATTTGAAGTGACTCAACCTCTATTCCGTGCTGCTAGCTTTGTTTCATGATTGATGTACAAATAAACTGTAGCCAACTCAAACCTATTAGTCAGAAATTAAATAAACCCTATAATTTATGTTGTTTGCAAGAATTATTGCCGTAGCACAGCATAGAAAATAAATATTTTTCAAGTACTTTGTCTATGCTGGTTTTAAACACTATCAAGTTTTGTGATACTTGTATTTCTTAACCTATTTAAGGCAATGTTGTGTTTTCTGTGATACCAAAGTTGGTGTTATTAGATCTCTTCAATTTCTGCTTTTACAAAGAAATATGTTAGAAGTTGTAGAGATCAATATAACATCTGGCAGCTCTTATGCCTTTGAAAACACAGAGTTTATTCAGTGACCTGCCTCTGAAAGCAAAAAAATACCATCTGCAGTGTGCAAAAAATATTTAGTCTTTTATCCGTAGCAGCAAATTGCATCAGGTGCATAGATTCCTTATAGCCTCCAAAGCAATAAAAGGGGAAGTATTTGAAGAAGTTTTTTTTATGGTTGGGAATTTGCTGAATTGAGATATGGGGTAACCATTTTTTGTAACTTCCAAAAAATATTGTCTTGGTTTACTGTTTTGTTTGTTTACATAGTAAACCCAAAGTAATCATAGTAACCTTTTATTTTTACAATTTTTTTATTATATTGGGTTTCTATTACTA
>JAAGNO010016237.1:23463-82326 GCA_033439905.1 Ceryle rudis | reverse complement strand
GGGCACTACAGAAAAGAGATTGGCTCCTTCCATTTGACACCCACCCTTCAGATATTTATAGACATTAATAAGGTCCCTTCTCATTCTTCTCCTCTCAAGACTAAACTATCCTGTGTCGCTGTTGGGGAAATCCTAACCACACCAATGATATGCACACTGAGGGATGCCATTCTCATACTGGAAGTAACATGCTTTCTAACACTGATAGCTGTGCTTGGAAGGGACTTTTCCCCAGCATTGCGAAGTAACAGGAAGAACAAAGGGAAAGGGAAAGATTCCTCCAGGTACAGCGTTAACCTGAACTTCTAGGTTCTCTTGGCTCTAGCACAGATTTCAACTGTGGCCATGAACTTAGGCAAATCATTTAATTTCACCACAGCTAAGACTGACATCTCTAGAATAAGAAAGGTAACACTGTGCTTCTATCAACTTTTGTCTGGTCTGTCAACTTAGATGAAAACATTTGTACGTAAATCATTTGGAGGCCAGTGCTTAGTCTAAGAGCATTAGCTGGGATATCTAATGAGTACTGTTACATGGAACTGAAGTGCTTTACTAGACTACTCACAACATGGTATTGTAAATAAGTTCAACAGACTGGATAAGGTTTCAATGATAGATACCTTAAAATAATATTTTCTATAAGCTCCCATGAAAAACTGTATCATTTGAGTAAAAAATCTAGGCTTTGTTCTCAGTCTGGACTATAATAAATTGTAAGAAAATATGATAACATTGACTTGGAAAACAGGGCAAGATGGGATAGAGATGGCTTCAGGAAACCTAATATTCAGGGATTACAAGCAAGGCATCTAATTTATCTGTTTGACTGTTATTGTTTGTCTTTTTGGAACTGTGCTGGGGAGCAAGGCCTGCCTCATCCTATGTCTGGAGAGCAGTTGCAATAACCTGGCCATCACGACAGTTCAAGGAATAATACAACACGTGTCCAGCAACAGAGTGATGTTCACTGTGCCGTGACACATGAGCAGAGATGTCAGACAGAGGTCAAATTTGTGCAGAATCAGTTAAATGTGAACAGGTGCAACGAGACCACCATGAAATAACTCTCCGGTTAAGTCGTTCTAAAGGAGGCACGAGACACTCTACCCTAGTGGTACTTGTAACCTTAAACCATGCTGTAGCCACGGAGTATCCGACACTTCCTAAAGCAAATGAGAGAAGCAGACATCCTTATTACTGCTGCATCATGAAAAATATTTATCCTGTTAATATTGTGGATTACTCCCTGATGTGGGACTAATCAAAGGATATTTTAATTTCTCACTGTTATTGAATGAAAGGAGGAAAACTGGAAGTAGTCTGCATGTGAGATGGTGTCCTTTCACCAGATCATTTCATTAGGGTGGGAGAGAGTTGTATGGTAAGAGGATTACTTTGCACATCATGCAACAAAAAAAAGGCTCTATGAGCCTAACACATATCTGTCCCACAATCCACAGGAGGCTGTGCCATTTCTCGTTCTCAGTGCTTTCACACTAAATTAAAAACCCTCTGGCCTTTTCCACTTAACTTAGAATTTAATTCTTTCAGAGTGTGTTGGCATTGAGCAATGGAGACACACAGCACACCGAGGCTAAGATCCTTCAGCAGAACAGCATAAAGATATAGCTAAAAAATACCTAGCTTCCCTCTGCTTCAAATATTCATTTCTTTCTACTGAAAACTGAACATAGGAATGGAAAATAAATGTCTGTTTGGGTCTTGCTCTGATTTCAGACAGGATGTTGCCAGGGCATATGCCACAGCCAGAAGACCAAGAGCATACCAGTTCATACGTAGTCCTAGAACTTTCACCTACTGGAATTGTGGCTTTGCATCTTCACCATGCACCTTGAGAAGTGTCACTCAGATGAAAGTGTGCCCATTGTGCCTTGCTTTCTGTGTATCATATAACATGACAGCAAGCAAACCATAAATTACACACTTTTCCATTTGTAGCAGTCCTCTTGCACTTCTGAAAACTGAATATGGATTTTTAAAAGTCCTACTGCCTCTCTCTCTCCACTGCTAACTTGCATTTGCAAGGTGCATTCTGAAAGTTTCCTTACTACATTAAATCATAACCATTTAGCCCTTGGCGTGTTGGAAGATACATCACAGCAGTGGTCAAATCTGAGAAAAGAACATTAAGTTAGTGGCTGACCCACTCAGTAATGTAGTTTTTTCTGGTATAGAATAAAACTCAATCTATAACATTATATGCATATTAAGACATAAGTATGCACACTTATACAAACTGCTATACTCATAAAAATTAGCATTGCTAATGCATCATGGGTGTTAAGAATTTTCACATCTTTGGAAGCAGGGGGAAATTCTCTTGTGTGAGATTCTTTCATGTCTAAAAAAGGCTTCTTTCATGATACAGCCTTTTCTGCATTGCAGGAGTAGAGGCATAGTAAAAGGATCTTTCTTTGCTGCCTAGCTGCTTATTTCCACAAAGTAGGTAGCAAACAGAACTAAGCCATTTACCTGTCCATTGACTGGGATTGCAATAGACCAAGGTTTTCAAAAGTACTTCACATATACATATGAATCCATTGTGAGATTTCCAAAACAGATTTCTTTACAAAGCCAGGGTAATTGTATACTGTGTTGTGTCCCACGTGGAAGTTTAGGAAATCGGACAAAGTATAAATTGATGCTGAATTGGACTTAGTGTTTTGATATTCAGAGGTGTGCTAAGTGAAAATAAGTTTACAAACTATGGAGTCCAACTTTGAATTGTTTGTTCATTGTTTCTTAACACATCTTTTAATCTTCTGTGGACAATTTTATCTCTTCCTTTTTAGGAAATGTCTTAAAGATATAATTTAAACTATCTCATAAAAAAGTTCATCACTGTCAGGCAGAGATATGTACAATTGGGCTTGCACATGGCTATTTTTTGGATTCTCTGAACTGTTTCCTTTTAGGGGAAAATCTAATGACAGGGCAAACTTTCACTAGGCTTCGCAGATACATACTGTTTTTTGCATTCCATACCTGCTTGTTCATAGTCATTACACTTTCTACCAGCATTAAATTTACATTAAAAATATTAGTTGATATGTGCCAGCTTTTCAGATCAGTCAGTTCTTTTATGTGTGCAAAAACTCTGCACATGGTGGAGGCCAGGTAGGGAGGACACAAAATCTGGAATAATGAATTTCCACATTTTCCTTCTAAAATTCATGTCATAATCCATTCAATCACATTTACTGATTAAATCTACATTTCTTTTGAACCTGTTTTACTGTCCAGTTAAAGTGCTTTCTAGTTACAAATGTGTGTATGATGTAGGAAATTTCAAAAAGGTGTGAAGCTTTTTCCACAGTTAGAAAGCTGTGCTACTGGGACATATCCTTAGATATTCTAACTGAATAAACCAACAGTTCCTTAAGCTTTAGGATGGCATTTGACCTAGCTATGAAAGGATCTGTATCATGGGACTAGCCGTGATGTAGGAGATTGGTCAAGTTCTTAATTCAAAAGAATACCTTGAAAAGCTACATATGACACAGTTTTGGTGGGTTTCCTTCTTTCCACATCTGTAAGATGTTGCTTTAAATAGGATTTCACATATGTTCGATGAAACTCTGTGATGTCTGGACTTGATAAAGAAAAGGAAGAAAAGAAACAAAGATATATCTCCAAATCATCCATAAAGCTGTAACAATTTACACCTGTGAGGGATCCTCACAGTATGAATTAGACTCAGGGAAATTAGGATTTCTCTGCTATAAAACAGTTTAACAAATTGAAAGCTGTAGATCTAACCTGAGAATAAGAAGACTCCATGCTGCTTTGTGAATTTTATTGTTGGACTATCGTTCAGATCATCTTTACAGTGAAGAAGGGTTTAGCTCTTGTGGAATGAAGGAAAAATTATCACTTTAAAGTATATTATCTATAGATCTGCGTGGTTGTCAGAAAGAAATCAGAAAATAGAGTTGTCTGTAGGAAGTTATATGAGCTTATAATGTTCTAGTGGCTCCGGGTTCGCCCCTTTCCTCTTCTCCCAAATCCCTTGCAACAAGGCCACAGTAAAGTACTAAACATGTCTTTCTTCCAGCCACCACCCACTGACTAGTCTAGGGAACAAAAAATGTATGCAGAAATGAATAGTGAGTTGGGAAATCCTTCACAGAATCCCCAGTTATATTTCCAGTAATATGTAGGTGGCCTTGGCAGTTTCCTGTTCAGCCCAGTTTAGACTATGGATTTGAAAGGTAGCTATGACAGGATCCTACCTTGAAATAACATCAGTCAGTGTTCCTCAGAACACATCAGGTATCTCTTGAACTCATAGATAATCACCACTTGTTTTCTATGGTAACTTATTCCTGATGTTTATCCTGGGGGAATTTCAAGATGATCTCATAAATCTTCTTCATCTTATCCATTTATAGGATTGTTTTCCCCTTCTCTGATGTGCACTGCTAGATCCAACTGGCCCAAACCCTCCCTACAGTAACTGCTTTAAACCAGAGACCATTTTTTAATTGTGTTATATAAATAAATAGTTTAGATCTTTGAGTAAGATTACGCATTAGCTGAATATGCTGAAATAGAATAACTGATACTTTTATAGTTTGCCTGCAAGCACTTACTGTACTAGATGAACAGTTTCTTCTGATCAGACAAAACATAACAAGGAATTTCAAACCAGCAAATCTAAATCTGATCACAAGAGTTGTAGTTCTAATGCTTTGCTCTTAACTGTGTGTTTAAGACTTGTGAAGATGAGTCAGTCATTTTAAGACAAGACACACATTCAAGCAAGGCCTTGCTGTGTTGCATGGAAATGCAGCAGCCCAGCAGACATTTCTGTGTCTCTCTTCAGCAACAGGACAGGAAAAAGACAGATCACCTATAGAGACTCTTTTTATCTGCTCTGATTAGAGGATCAGGACTTTCATTGACAGCATGAAAATACAAGGCCATAACAAAAGTCTGCGAAGTTATGTATAGTCTCTAGATGTAGTACAACAGCACGAGAATTCTAGGAATGGTCATGAGTGTGGTCATACATAAAGGCAAAGTCTTTTTGCCAAGTTAGTTATTAATACGGCACTGCAAAACTTAAAGTAGCACTGAAATAATTTTTCTAAGTTCCTAAGATGTCTAAGAACACATATCTTAAAAGAAACTGCTCTAAGCAAATGGTGAAGAATCCTTCATTAAAGTTAGACACTTGCCTGCCTGTGTTTCTCAAAAAAGTTTTAAAAATGAACATTTTATAACAGTTATGAAAATCACAACCACACTTTTTGCTCACTTGCTCTCTCTCCCTAGTTGTAGAAATAACTAAATGATCATTAAAATCAGAACGTGTCTATGTGCGTACAAAGCTTACTGTAGGAAATCAAGAAAATTAATTTTATATTTATGAATGCAGTGAGATCTGAACCTCATCCTTAGTTCTGTAAGTAACATATTCCAAATGTAGTAAAGCTGTCTCTCTTGCTCTTGAGGGAGCCTGGACTCATTTCATTGTTCTTGTGGAATGCAGCTGCTGTGTGAAGGTCTTGCTCACAGCTGGAGAGGCAATGGCTGGAGTTATTTCAGTACATGTTTGTTTGTAGACAAGGTCTTAAACAAATAAAACTGCATTAAGTATCACAGTTACCAAGACCGATCTCCTACATCACAGCTAGTCCCCTGATCCAGACCCTTTCATAGCTAGGTCAACCCTTTGTTTTCAGTGCTGCTGTCGTCACTCCAGTATTTCACTCTTGCAGCAACCTTCTCCTGTTTTTTCCCATCTAAAATCCTTGCACCAGTGCTGTCTTTTACCCTAAATAGCTTGACCTCCTCCCGCTTCCCCTCTTCACCGTTGTATTTGTTGACAGATTTATTTTTTCCCTCGATCTCCATTTTGCTAGACTAAACAAGCTGCTCTATTTAAATGTCTTAAAAGGCCTTTCATTCCCTAATGATACTGCCAGCTCTTTTCTGAAAACAGTCCAGTTCAACCTTTCTATACATATATGATTATGCAGTTTCCCAAAAGTGATTTCACTAGTGCCTGGACTTCCCAATTTGTACTGGAAGAGCCTGCTAGAGCCTTGGGCCTGAATTAGCATTAGTGCAGGAAATGAGAAGCCACTACAGACTGCAAAGCAGTAGAGTGAGATGCTGGTGCTGGCTTTTGTTTCTAAGTAGAAAGCCTGCCATGTGGTGAATCAGTTGAAGCTTTGTTTTTATTCCTAGCTGAGTGTTATGGTAACATAGTCCTAAATTCCTGAACTTACAGATCACTGTGGTCAGGCCTACTTCTGAAAGGGAAGTCCAGCCTTAGGCATAAGCAGACATTACTTGGATAGCTAATAACACTGAAATGCTCGAAAGAACCTAAAAGCAGTTGAACACTTGTGCAAATTGGATGTTTTGTCACAGTATTTCCCTCTTGTTGCTACAAGGTCATCTTTGTGTCCCCTTCACTTCCAGATGGTTGTTCTCAAAGTAGAGGTTGATTTTGCTTTGATAGAAAGCTGGAAGGTTTTGCCATGAGCATCTGAAAAGAAGACTCTGTAGAACTGGGTACTATCCACCCACTGTTAGTGCTGTATGCTGCCTTGCCGCCTACCCTCCCGCACCATGGCCCAGGATTTAGAGGCAAAACAGGTGGTTTTCTGCAGGTCTCTTATGGAGTACGGAGCTGTTATCACCAGTAAATCCTCATGAAGTAAAAGGATGCGCCTGAGCTACATTCCTCCTGCACACTTGCGGTGGCATGAAGTCTTGGAGAGTTTTCATGCAGTTTCCATCTCATCCTCTATTGATAAGGTGCTGTGGGGTCCCACAGAGCTGGGAAGGCTGCAAACTGATATAGTTCAGGGTCATCCTTAGGACTGGGTCAAAGGGAAGCATAGCAAGAGGTAACTCTCGGCTCTTCTAGAAATGGTGGCTGTGAATGTATTTTGTGGATATGATTCTCATTTTCTGAGAAAATTTCTCACTTTTTCATGTCATTATGAAGGGGGAAAAAAATCCATCTTGAGCGTATCCAGACAGATCTAGTTGTAAAATCTGGTGAAAACTTGGTGTCATTTCTAGTAATGGCTAAACAACTTTTTAGTTTCCTGGGGCTCAGGTGGCCTGGATGTTAACTATAAGGTACAACATCACAGCTTCTATTTGTTACCCTCTTTGGTAAAGCAAAAAATTCTACAAATGGATCTTAATAGCTGTAATGCAAATATTGCAGAGAAGGTGAATTATAGCAATATGTGACAAGTGAGCAAGATATCCTCAGCTGATGAAAACTGTCACAGCTTAGCTGAAATCGCATTACATTACCAAAGAATCTTCCCTACACATTTAAAATACAGGAAGAGTGAAGGTGTTAGGAACTTTAAATGTGTGGGAAGCAACTCAATGATTCACTTTGGTTTAGTGTTGGGAAGCCCCAGCTTCATGTACTGCAGATGTCCTCCAGACTATGTTAGAGAAACTGAATAACATACTCAGGATGTAAAACATATCAACCTTGAAAGAAGTGAAGCCATTGTTGTATATTACTGGCTGCAAGCACAGACCCACAAGCGAAGAAGCAACGTGGAAAAATTACTGGAAATTTGTATTTAAAATACAGTACCTTCCAAAATAATTTCTACAAGCAGTAAGAATTAATGCATTGTGAACAAAACAATGTTTTCACTATAAACCTTTCAAAAAGGAAAAAGGTACAGCACAAAAGGTTGGCAGTTAAATCTCTGATGATTTAGGCTTTTTCTTTTTTAAGTGTTAATAACTTATCAAGAAGTTCAAGGGTGTTCAGAAGAATAACTGCATCCTCACTCATTTTGAAGCAACTCTGGCTTTCCTTTTGTTTTCAATTTGTTCCAGTCACATTCTTTCTAAGTGGGAAAAATAAACCAAGTATTTTTAAGATATAAATAGTTTAGGATGAGATGAGTAATTAAGTGAGAAGAAACCAGAGCTGATTGGTGATAGATCTAAGTGACATTACAGTGAAATTTCATTCTTTCCTACTAGCTCAGCATTGAGGAGGTGATGATTTTATGAAACAATGCTCCATAAAAATACAATGTATTGCAGAACATTATTATAGCCTCAAAATAAAAAGCAACTACAAAAACATAAATACAAAAATTACCTTTTGGTTTACAAAAGACACGCAAACTGTGTCACATTAAGTCATTTCAAGAGTTTTTCCAGGTGTTATTGCTGCCATTTTGGACCTCAGGAAACCAGTCACCTCCACACTAGATAAGCCTTACTTTTCCCCAGCTGTCACCAGCTTTTCCTCACCTGTCTGCTTTGGAACGTGCTCCTTCTCACCAGTAGGAATAGTAGCTGGTAAGGAGAAGGCACTTTTTTTCAAAGTTTGGCACTCTTCTTGTTACACCTTTCATATTTTGGGTTTCTTCCCTCAAAGCATAAGAGTAAAAAGCAAAAGACCATCAAGGAATCAAACGGTTTATGCCTCCTGTTTCCTCCAATGTTAATAATGCTCACATTCCTCTAACAGAATCAGTAAATACATGTAAAATGTAAACATAAGTACATATTTTTGCTTTATTGAATTAATTGGTTATTTAGAGAAGTTATTTTAATCTTTTTTTAAAGAATTATAAATAGGCAATGACTGAAATGAAGCACATTGCTCTACATTGTCTTGCCATACTGCATTTTTACTTTTACTTCCCTGCAGACTATCAATGTGTCTACTCTGGTGAAACAGAAGTGCTTAAATGAACAGCAAATAAAAGATTAAGGCTTCTTTTGCCATTCACCTAACATGCTTCAGTTTTCCAACAGTTTGAAAGATCTATGCTATTCAAGTATACACTGAAAGCTACTTTACATCATTGACAGAGAGAATATTTTAAAGGTTAATCAAAAAATGAGTCCTAATTTAAAGGAGCAGGTGCCAAGCAAAAAATATATCATTGTACCTGGGAAAAGGGAGTCGCATTCATGTCACCTGGTAGGAGAATGAAGCTCATTGATAAAAACTGTATGTCCTTCCTCTATATTGTACAACAGTTTTGTAAAGTCAGTTTCAGGGAACAGGGGAAGGGTTTATTGTTTATTACTCCTAGATGAGCCATAGATTACTAGGGGAGCCTTATCTACATTAGTTTTACTGTTGCAAGGTTCTACAGAATTTCCTTAGTGCAGATGAACGTCCTTATTCAAACACAGCTTATTCTAGCAATTATATGAGCTATTTCAGTGTAGCATTTACATATGGGTGTCCACCCAAGAGCCTTTCCTGCATATAACTATTTTGGTAAAACAGTACACTTATAATCCAAACAGTAATAACAGTAAAACCTTTTAAAGTATATCAGATTTGAATGACCTTTTGATTCTCAATAGTCCCGCAGTGGAAACTTCTCTCTCTTCCTTTTTAGGAAATGTTCATCAAGATTAATTTATCTCATAGAAAGATCATAATGGGGAAACAATAGATTGGACAGTTGCAGTCTTGCTACCTCAGTCATACAACTGATGTGAATGTCAAATCTATTGATACAAAAGTCAATGTGAAAAAACATAAAATTATCAAAACTGGGAATGCTGGAAGGTTAAATGTAAAAATAGTAATTTTAAGTTCTAAAACAAGCCAAATATCTGTATTACTCAGAAGCACCAATGAAACTATTCAGTAACACAGGAGCACTATCTGGGGTAAAGCAAGCTCAGGTTCATTTACACTTCCTCCTGTTATTGTAAAAGAATACTGTTAGAGAATATACAGATGGTGCTAAGTTTAGAATGATTACCTGCTGAACTTGGAAGGATTACACCTAGCTGGAGAGCTGTTCCATGGGAAAGCTTGTGCTCTCCTTGGATTTCTGCTGGTAATAAGGTATCATCTCTTTGCCAGTCACAGAAACATTTTCCTTCTTGTCTGAAATCAAGATGACTGCAAAGGAAAGGGTAAAGATAGTGAGGTTATCAGCTTCTGTCAGTAGGAGCAAGTACAGTAGTTGAAAAGGACCTTGTGAGTTTCTACGCTCTACACTGACAAAGACTACATGGCCTGTGCTTCTCTTTTGCCTTAGTAGCAGAAATATTGCATATATGTCAACTAGTCCATCCCACAGGCTTGTGGAAGCAAAAGTGGTCTTATTAGCAACAACCTTTGAGACGCAAGGAGGAAATGCCTCAATTTCTCAGACCTGGAGGCTTGAACCCTCCCTTTGGGGACTTGCTGCCATCTTTTGTCTCTAGCTTCATTTCTGAAACATTTTCTCTTTGATCTGTGTTTATAATGACAAAAAGAATCTCTATAAAATAAACGAGGAAAGTTCAGCTGTATAAACCTGCAGGCTGTCTCAGCAAGAGCCAGACGCAACAACCCTGAAGACAGAAATTTTCAGCATATTCCATTAACAAACAGAGCCAAGTAAACTGGCATTATTGCTGTCTTCAGTAGTTCTTACAAACAAGGTGAATGTGTACTTCCACATACATTCTCTCTTCTGTGCATACCTATACATTTATCTGACCTGTCTTCACCACTAGTCCTACAAATATTATTTTGTGTTTAACTTCAAATACAGGAGAAACCTACTGATGTTAGGTCATGTTTGCAAAACACTGTAAGATCGGGGTACCTATTGTAACTGTCTGTTACATCCATGCCAGCCTACTGCCATATGAGGAACTATTTCAATATGTCAGTTCTTCTGCTGCTGGCTTTTTATATGGAAAAAAGTTAGTAGATCATGGAATTACCACTTTTCTGCAGTTGCAGTACGAAAAAAACCAAAAAAACCCCAAAACCGCACTGTAATGCTCTGAAACAGCCTTTTAAGGAATGGGGCTGAATCCCACCTCTATCCAGTTAGCTCCCAGATGGTTTAAGAAAAAAAAAAAAAAGAGGTATTAAGAGCAGCTGATGCCGCTCCTCATAGAAAAGCTCTAGTTTAAGGAATGCTGACAGGGTTATGCTCCTGGCTGAGTGATTAAATAGGCTGAGAGTACCTCCTGATAAAGTGGCAGTAGAAGGTTTAACACAGGGTCCTAGCTGTTGCCTTTTGCTAGGATTTCTCTCAATGTTGAACTATAGGCCACTAATAAATAGGAACTTCAGAAAAGAAATGATATGAACATAGGAAGTTCCATCTAAACACGAGGAGAAACCTCTTTACTGTGACGGTGATGGAGCACTGGAACAGGCTGCCGAGAGAGATGGTGGAGTCTCTGTCTCTGGAGACTTTCAAAACGCCCCTGGACGTGTTCCTGCGTGACCTTCTCTAGGTGAACCTGCCTTGGCAGAGGAGGTGGAGTAGATGATCTCCAGAGGTCCTTTCCAGCCCCTATAATTCTGTGATTCTGTGATGTTATCTCTAGTCAGAATTGTGATGATGCATTGCACTGGCTGGCTTACAAGGCAATGAGGGAGCCTGCTCCCATGCTAGGCTTGATGGAAAGCTTTTGTGTATATACATGTTTATACTCTGGTTTGCTTTCTGCCCCAACAAGTGACCAAGTGAGCCAATGCCCAGGATCAAGTTTGTTTCCCTTGGTGGGAGCACAGCAGTAACATTCAATGTGCTTCTTGTCTCATTCCGCCGTTGCTTCACTGCCTGAGAAGACCTACAGAACATGCTTGTTTATGGACCTGCTTTTACCTCCATTTCTTCCTACACTGTTATTCATGAGGTGGGCACACAAGGCGGCTTATGCAAATATTCCACTGTGTAAATCAGTCTGGCCCTAAAACTGAATGCTAAAATGCAACTTGTAAGTAAGCACATACAGCTGAAACTTATACTGAGGTGGAACTACTGCTCTGCTCTAAAACATTTATTTTTAAAGAATGCAAACAAACTAGTGTTACCTTGAGATATTTTCATCTCTTACTTTATTTGTAAGAAAAAGAAAACATGCTAGTAGTGCTAGCAAACATCAGAGCTAGGCAATTTCATAAGGTGATTATACAGCAGAGTTCTGGAAACCTTCTGTCTACTGCTGCTCCTAGATATTAACACAAGCAACAGACTAAACATTTGTACCCTGTTTGTACAGCCAGCTGACAAATGAAGGTAATTAATAGGCAGCTATAAGGTGGAAGAGTCTGGAAAATACCAAAACTTGTCATCCTGAAATGCATAGCAGTGAAGCCAGAATATTGATTTAACTGAATTACTGTTGCTAAGTAATCTTGAATAATTTTACTTTAGGTATTGATGTTTACAGTTTATTATTTTCCCCTGTTTATTTTCTATCAAATTTTCCTTCTGAACATTTATTGCTAGCTGGACATCAGAAAAAAAATCCTATGTGAAATGCAAGCTATTCAAGACACTCATTTTTTTTAACCTAGGTTTCAATTATCTTTCTTTTGTATTATGGACTCTGCTAGTGGATAATTACAATGAATGCACTTAGTGAAATTAAAATCAATGACATCTGTGTCTTTGCTCTTTGGGGAAATCGCCAGTGGAGTCAACAAAAGATTTTCCAAATACTCTTTTGGAAGGGGCTTATAATAAATGAAACCGGAAAGTGAAGATGCATGACTATATACCACTTGCATTACTCTGGGCTGATTACTTTCTCTAATATCCATGGTGATGTAAGGTGAACTAATTGTATTTGGCCTTGACTGTAAAGTATCCTCCAAATTCACAGTTCTCTGCCGGTCACTTGGGGCATCTACTCTTATTTGGAATTAGGGAAGGAACACTCCAGCTTCATCTTTCAAGCTGACTTTGTTAGAAAATGTACTGCTGGTCTGGAAGGCTATCAGCCTATGGCCTGTTAGGTACAGAAGATGACAATCATGATTTGTAGTAAAAAGGGATGTTTATAATGGTATGGCCTAACCTGACCTACTGCCTGTCCTGCCTGACAATTTCCATGGTTATCCCAAAAACTTCAGTAGAAAACAGTTTTCTATAAAGACAGCCAATTCAAATTTAAGGAGTGCAAAATATACTTTTTCCATACCTGTGGTGAAGTGCTCCAGTAGTTATATACCTCAGCATAAAAAATCTATTTCCTGCTTAAAATTTGCTGATTTAAACTTCAATCACTCCATTTTGCTAAGCCTATGTCTTTATACAAGAAACTCTTTAATCTACCTTCAGCATTGATAAAAAGCATTCTGTCTTTGGGGTGGGAATCACAGAATGGTAGTGGTTGGAAGGGACCTCTGGAGATCATCTAGTCCAACCCCCCTGCCAAAGCAGGTTCACCTAGAGCAGGCTGTACAGGAACGTGTCCAGGCAGGTTTTGAAAGTCTCCAGAGATGGAGACTCTGCCATCTCTCTGGGCAGCCTGTTCCAGTGCTCTGTTGCCTTCACAGTGAATAAGTATTTCCACATGTTGAGGTGGAACCTCCTGTTTTCCAGTTTATGGCCATTGCCCCTAGTCCTGTCACTGCACATCACCGAGAAGAGCCTGGCCCCATCTTCCTGACACTCAGCCTTTAGATATTTATAAGCATTGATAAGATCCCCCTTCAGCCTCTTCTTCTCCAAGCTAAACAGACCCAGCTCTCTCAGCCTTTCCTCATATGGTAGGTGCTCCAGGCCCTTAATCATCTTAGTGGCCCTGCACTGGACCCTCTCCAGTAGTTCCTTCTCCTTCTTGAACTGGGGAGCTCAGAATTGGACACAGTACTCCAGGTGAGGTCTCACCAGCACAGAGTAAGGGGGGAGGAGAACCTCCCTCAAGGTTAAACTGTATACGAGTAAAGCTGAAAAACAATGGATATCTCCAGTTCTCCTGGAGAGGCATAAAAAGATACATTTCATTAGTTGCTAAATTTTATCACACTCAAGAAAGCTTTCCAAGGTTATGCCAGTACAAACACATTATTAGATCATGTTATTTGATTAATCTTCATGTAGATTATAATGCTTCTTTATTCACAGCATCTTTCTCATGGTTTTATTGTGTGATTTTAAAGAAAAATATTCACATCTTATTTTAGAATAGCTACAGGCATTTGTATGAATGTGTTGGCTTCTACAGGGGAAGCTAACATTACTCTGTAAAAGGATGTTACTCTGAACAAAATCTTGGGGATGTGCACACCGAGGCACTGTGGCAGGTTTTATTTTTCATTCATGAAAGGGGCTAGTCTGCATTTCAGCTACTGTAGCATAATGGTAAAATGAATTCCTAAATATTACAAAAGTAATTTCTGTCCTAGTGTTTGTTTGTTTATTTTTTGTTTGGTTGGTCTTTTGTTTGTGGGGGTTGGTTTGTTTGTTTTTTGGTTGGTTGGTGGTTTTGTTTGTTTGGTTTTGTGTTTGGTTTTGTTTCTTTTGTTTTGTTTTTTATGTTTTAGAAAGGAGAAGCTCATTGCTGGTAGCTCTTATCAGCAGTGAGAGGAGCAGTGATGGCTGCTTGAGCCAGGTCCCAAAATGGTGGCAGCACCCCACTGGCATGTACCAGCAACTGAGGAGAAAGGCCTGACAATGCCAGGGTTAATATGCTTGGCTTTCAGAATTAAAATAAAACAAAGACTGAAATTCACTAAACTGATCAAACCTGATCAAGAGGAGACTCTCCTTTTCACACTCCTCCTGCTGCTGGCTGTGCACCTCCTTTCTTGCTCCTTCCCCAGCACACTCTGGGCCCTGCAGTGATGTAATTTAACTCATTAGTATGGCAGAGACCTATTCAACTTTTCATTTTGGCTTTTTTAGGTCTGATTTTTTCCATTTTAGCTAATGGAATTGGCACATAAGGGCTCTGGCAAGCACCAGCACCAGTCTGACAGTGCAGAGGGGAGAGGAGGTGGGTGAGTGCACACACCCCCTTTGGCAGCGGTGAGCTTTAAATCGGTCTCCAGTGCCTTTTGAAACCATACTCTTAAATTTTAATCAGGGATTAATAAATACATGTAATACCTTGAAACAAAGCGCCCTGTTGCGGATCCGGCGGTGGGAGTCTGGAGAAGCTGGGACTGCCAGGAGATGGGGAGAGCAGGTTTCCCTCAGGGCACCCGCTCCTTCCGCAAGGGCCTTGTGTGTTTCACTCGCCCCTTCCCGCGCAGCGAGGCGAAGCAGGGGCAGCTCCAAAGCAGCCCGGCGGGCGGGGGCAGCTCCGAAGCAGCCCCACCGGCGCGGAGGCAGCTGAGGGGACGACAGGGCCGCAGAAGCCCAGCCGCGGGTGGTCGGCCTCGTGTGCCTGGGCACAGCGCCCTGGGGAGACCCTCAGCCCCAGCAGCCGAGGCGTTGGGTGAAGTGCTGGGCCAGCCTAGATCCGTGGGTTTGCCCACTGCAGACAGCGAGCGGAGGCTGAGGGAGGAGGGCAGCTGAAGACGCTGGCACCCTCAGGAGGAGAAATGGGAGCACCTGGAAGACATTGCAGCAGTAAGAATATTTACTCTCCTTTTTTTTTTTTGTGTGTGTGTGTGCCTTTGAATTGACATTCTCCTTTCCTTCATTTGCTTTTGACCGCTGTATTTGCCCGTGGCCAAGGGCAGGGAAGGAAAAACATTCCTGAAGGACAATATGAGGGTCCTGCTGTAGAGCTTACAGGGGCAAAGCAACTTTACAGCTCCACTCTGGCACAACCACCCCTTTAGCCCCGCTGCCGGACCACATCCAGGCCTGGCTGCTGCTTTAGGGCCTGGCTGAGGCATGCCAGCAGTAGAGCTGCACTTTACAGTGTAAGAAGCCAAAACTTGTGCAGATGGTGCTCCTGTGCATCACATCTGTAACTGGACACTTGAAAGGTAACATTCACCTTTGGCTATTGTTCAGCCTTCATGAGTGGTAAGCTCACAGCCCCTAACATCACGTAGGATCTGTAGTACCTTCTCAGCAGGTGTGGATTTTAATGATAGATTCAGTCACATGTAAAGAAATTGTAGGAATTGATTAAATTTTCAGGTGGCTATTTTTTATCTTATGCTTATGACATTTACCTGCTGGGTAATAAAACCATCAGTTATTGAAAGAAACACATACAACTTATAAATGACACCAAAAAACTTCCCATGCTATGCATGTAGCTGTTACAGAAAGACTGTCACATTGGATTGTGAAAACAGAAATTATTTACAGAAATTGCAGTATGTTTTTTCTGTGTGTCTTCTTGCTTCTAGAGTTTTGTTGCTGTGGCTTGCTTAAATTGAAGATACACGTTCCTGTGCATTTTTTGTTTTCTCCCTACTTGCTTTTGTGCTGCTACTTATTTTGTGTCAGCCTGTTACTTCCATTAACTTAACGTTTTTGGGGTAAAAGCCCCTATATTATCATTTGCTGTTGCTTGATGTTTTCATAATTCTATCACTGGGCATATTAAGATTGATTAATCATATCTAAAAGTGTGTTTATAACCACAGTTTTGTTGTGGCAGAGGGAGAATCCTAATTATATCCTATGTAAATACTTTGATACAGTACCGTAGCTCTAAGCCACATGTAAAATGGCTGCTAATCAGTTGTGTGGGTCTGGTGATGAAAATAACCACAAAAACAAAGTTGACTGAAACCAGAAATGAATAATATTCTTTTGACTGTTTAGATAAGGCTGACAAGAATATATGGTTTTGCTTACAGACTTAAGTCTTCAGCCTTCCTTGTGTCCTGATGTATTCAGTGCCCTTTTCACCAGAGCACTGCATGTTTCACTAGTGTTTGCAAACACTTCTGTATGGTTTCTAATGACTTTAAAAAACAGAAACTCCAGAGCATTGTACTTGAAATATAAATTTCTATTAAATAGAAAATGAACATTATAAACCTAATAGCTGCTAGTAAGCAGTCTGAGATTTACTAACATTTTTTTTAATGTTATTTTCAAAGCTGTGCCATTACTTATTTTCTAAATTTAAGAGTAAGTGCATGACTACTTTAGGATGTATTCTACCATCGAAGTACTGACAGCATCTTTGGTAGAACAGACACTGAAGAAAAAGGCCAAACTGAGGCTGAGTCAGGACTGTTGTAGCAAGTCAAACAACTGAGGTGTTGGCAGGCCTGCCTGAAACAGGGCTCATGTGAATGTGTTTGGCTTGGTAATTATGGGAGCTAAAAATTGGTAATTCCTTTCATTTGTTCAGTTATGTTCTCAGGCTTCAGAGATTGTTTCTAAGGTTTTCTTTGCAGTCATAAGGTATAGAAACATAAGGTAAACAAGGTAAAAGGGTAGATACCATATTACAGCAAATGACTCCACGACTTAGGGCTGAAAGCACCCCTTCTATATAGAAGGTTTTACAGTAATAGTTGAGAGTTGACAGTGCTGGTGAATGGTCTGTTCAATTCAAAGTCTATTGCAATGACAGTAAGACTGTCCAGGTAATGCTCTTTACCCATCTCTGTTATTCTTAGCTACTATTCCTGTCATCAGGTAAGTAATGGACTGCATGTGGTAGGGAAAAAGATGAGAAAGAAACGTGGGCTGTAAACGGCTACTGCTTCTACAAAGTGTTGCTACAGGAGCAGCACCTGCTCAGAAAGTCCACTTCAGTTTCCAGGCTGGGGTACAAATCATTTGTGGTGTGTATCCTTACCAATTTTTTTGTAGCCTTTTCCATATGCTGACTATGTCTCTAGGATTAATTAATCTTTCACAGACTGACATGAGCCTGAATTTACTATTCACTTGCTCTTCTAATTATTTGGAAACAAAATGTGGTCATCAGCATAGATATTTTAATGCTATGAACTTCTATACTCATTCTGTAGTTTTAAAGGTTTCAGTAAATGATTTGGACCTTTCAGATTTGTGCCTGTTTTTTCTTACATGTTCCATGACCAAACAGAGAGACCGAGACTATGATTTGTCTCTTGCCATTAGTGGAGTAAATAAAGGATAAAATTATTTGCAATCTAACCTCTTTGTGCACACCTGCATTTAAAAATACAGATACCTCTCCTAGTCAAGAAAGTTCCTCAACTGCAGCATGTTGGATCTTGGGGAGAGAAGGAGGGAAAGGGTATAGCAGGGTATTTATCATGTCATGCCTGCCCTGCTTGTGTGTTCTTCTGCAGGAATCCACTACCCAGTGCTGACAGAGATGGCCTTCTGTGCTAAGGAGATGGTGGACCTGGCCCAATATGGCCATTCTTGTGCATAAAGATTGAGGGCATTCTGGCCTTTAAAAAGACATTTTTTAATACCAGAATAAATACTGATTGCACAGCTAACCTGAAAGAGTTAAGTTTCATTTAGCTTCTTTTACAAACTGCTTCTTAAAGGCTTTTCTGTTTGCTCATCTCCACTGTAACTTAAACAGAGACATTGTGTTGCTACGGAAAACAGTGAGCAAGCAATAACAACTGCTTCCTCACATAGAAGCAAAGCACCCTGTTTAACCATCAGCCATGCAGATATGACTGAGAATAGAAAAGAAAATATGGGGAAAAATATGAAACCAGGTCCAGCTTTCATTCTGTCCTTAAGAGAAATATGACCTCATCTTTTCTTTCAGCACAGCACAGTGGCATTCCTGTGATCCTCAAGATTTTGCTGATAGCAATTCCATTATTCGAGGATACTCACCACAGTCATGAGTATTACTCTGTAACAAGAGATTTTGAAAATCCTCGCCCGAGTTAGACTTCACATATGCACATCTTATACTATGCCAAAAAGAATAGAAGGATTTTTTTCTTCTGTGATTTTCTTAGTCCCAAGAAATTTCTTCACAAGACATATGTGGGAATATAATAACCTCAATCCAGTCAGACTTCATCTTGCCTCCAGACTCTGAAAGCATTGGAGAAATATAAATTAGAAAAATTTGACATTGGCCTTGATCTTTACTTTGCCACCTAGGATGCTTTCCAGGGTCAGCCTTGAAATTCAACACACCACCAGTCTGTTGAAAGAAAGCAAAAGTTGCACAGTAGAGCTATTTTGTTTAAAAAAATATGACCTTTACAGCTTAATTTTTTTAAATGGTCACATAGGACACAACCTATTTTTAAACAACTGAATCTTTTCATTCTGAAGTCTCTGCCTTTTTTCCATCTATCTGCAGTTTTCTTTTTATAATGTTCTTGACTAAGCAAAGTTAAAGTCAATACTCATACAGCATACTGAAGCTGACATTGTAGGTCTTTGTTTCAAGAGGCCATTTGCGTTTTAACAGGCTAAGAACAGACCACAGTTACTCTGTTGTTCTTACTGAAGACAGACAAAACTAGGCCAGATCCTGCAAGACTTAAAAAAAAAACTTTGCCTCAGTTAATCTAGGAACAGTCAGAAATGGAGTTTAGCAGTTCTGTATTTTTCACAGTGTACTCTAAAAAACCCATATCATCCTTTTTGCAGCCACTGTTCCTGCATGGTTCAAAAATGTCTAAATCAAATGTAATGCAAATATAAAACCTCAGCTAAAAATGTACATCAGAAATTCCTTCAGTATAAGGTTCCAATTGCATGTGAGATGAAACCCTACTAAACAGAAGATTTCTTACTAGCTGAAATTAAACTAATTTGTGTTGACAACGATTGGTCAATAAGATGGTCTGAAAAATGCTCACTGCCTTGTGAACTTATCTGCAGCAGCAATTGTACCACATCAGTCTCCCCAAATCAGCAACATATCTATCTGTCAGAAGAATTAAATCATAAAATCCAGAGTCTGTTGTTATATGGGATTCTTTTGTTTTTTTCTAAGTTTTAGATGCTCAAGTAAATGAATAGCTGACTTTTCTAATTTCTTACTGCTACCAGGAGGCAGTATTACTTTGTAAGGAGTGTGGTAATCCACCCATGCATATAAAAGTCTTTTGGTAATACATTTTCATTTCATCTACATTTTTCAAGAACTTTAACTTATCCAAAGAACACTCAGGCTGCATATGGAGTGCAGCATCCACAATGCTTATTTTTAAAACTAATTTCTAGCTGCCTTGCCAGAAGAAGATGAGGTATGCCCATGATTATGTTTTGAGTCAGTCTATGAAACAGGATTAATAAGAAGCTTTTACTAACCTTTAGTCACCGCTCTGTCTGTAAACATAAATGTTTTCCAGTGAGTGATTTAGACTGACTTCAAGTTTGTAAGCTTGACTGCTTTAATGCAGTTTCCAGCACCAGAAAAATTAATTATTTGTCATTACTTATGAGGAGGGTAATGTACCTGCAACATAACAAGGCAATCCTGCAGATAAAGTAACAGACTTCTCTGAACATCAAAAACATACAGTAATATTTTACTTCTCCCTTTGTAGGGAATCAAAGTGAGCCTTGGGTACTCTAGTTCAAACCACATCACAGCTGAAGTGTCGGAAGAGAATCTAAAGTTTCAGATTCAACCACTGCTATGTAAAACAATGCCACAGGAACATTCCCGTGTCAAACTCACAACTTTTATAGCCAGACGAATAGCTTTTTCAGGCAATGAGCAGTCAGTTCAAATATATACCTTACTCCAAATAAAACAGAGATCCACTGTATATCTATTCATGGAGATTACTTAGTTTAGACTCTAATCTCTAGGAATTAACATAATTTGAAGGCACTCAAGAGAACAAACACTCAAATTACAGACTGTTAAAATAGGAAATATGCTGGAGTTGTACTGGCACACTGTATTGGACACTTCTCCAGTTATGCTGCTGTCCAAATGTAACTGCTTTGTTTATTAGTTTGAAAGCCATTAAGGGTCACATTTTCTATATATGAACTGAGATGAGGGCTGCAGATCTAACTGTGAGAACAAAAAAGAAGGGAGGCCTCAAGAGTATTCCCCCTAATCATGTATATGGAAAGCTCTTCCATGAGTATACCATGATGGCTAAAGGGACAGAGCTGGCTTTATATGGAGGAGAGGTAGATACTGGATGTCTCTCCTCTGCTGATGCCTTGAGGTCCTTCCTACTTTTCCTTCTTTTACAGTCTAATGCCTTGGGAGGTTACCCTAGTTATCCCAAAAAAAGAGTTCAACTCCAGATGGGAACAAAGCAGGCCAGGATTATGGTAGTGTCTCCTTCAGTCCCTAGAAAAGCTGAGCACATGTGAAGGCAGATCACAACCATAACAGCTCATACAAGCTCAGTTCTTTCTGTCTTCTGTTGTAAGCAGAAGATTTTCCAGACTGCATAAAGCAGGATGAATATCAAAGCATTCCATGATTGATGTCTTTGTCCTCCAGTTTCCTGAGTTTTGCTCACAGCTGAATAGGAAAACATTTATTCTCAGGGTTCTTGCTCTGCAAGGCAACTGGAGTTCCTCTTTCCAGCACTCTTCTGAATCACTAGAGCAGGCTCAAGCAGTCTTGCAAAGAACCTGTCCTGCATAGAAAGATCAAAAGATTTAACCTTATCTACTTCAGCAGGAAACTGAAGGATCATCTCCCATATAAAAATCTTCCATTTTTTTCAGATCTTCCTTAATGTTGTCCTTGACCTCTTTTGCTTCAGGAGATATAAAAACCCCAGTTTGAATTTATCGTGCTATCCTTTGTGAGTTTGAAAACAAAGGATCTTTTGCCCTAGTTACACCACTCTAACTGTAGACTTCCATTACAGACATTAAATTTTAGAACGACTTTCAATTAGCAGTTCCCAAAATGAACTAAATCAAATAACACATTAGAAAATAAAACATTATTTGCTTAGAAAACATAAGTTGTCTTTATATCAGTTTGAATTCACATCTCAGGTTGTAAAAAAACCCCTTCTTGTGTAGATAGGATCTCTGAATGTGAATATCAGGCAATGAGAAAGACTATATTTTACTTTTAAAACCTCACAGTTTGGGGAAACCTCACTGAGAATGGTTAAAGGCCTTGAATTTTGCTGACTAGCACTCTCTGCAGTTTCTGGTGGAAGTCCCGTGGAAGGAAACAAACATGTCCCTGCGTTTGAGTACCAGAGGAGGAATTTACTGGCTCTTTTCTTCACATAAAGCTGTGGTCCCGATCCTCACACCAAAACATCTACTGATAGAAAAAGTTTTTTGAATGGTGTTTCAGTAATTTTGCATAATTCAGGCTTGCACATTCACCTGGACTCGGGAGCAATTTGAGGCTTGGAAATAGGACATTAGAGCTAAAGTAATGTAAATGGAATGACATGTGACCTTCCAGGATCTAAAAGCCTTCTGCCCTCCAGGTCCCTAATTTATTCAGGAAATTATCTTTTTTATGATGTTGTCATTCACATACACAAATGGAAATCTGTAGTGTTTTCACAGACCTGACACTGAAAGCCACACAAAAGGGAGCAGCAGGATCAGAATGAAATGAAGTGCTAAAGGAAATAAGAATAATAATATTGAATTTCACTTATTGTTCTTCTTTAGATTTTTGTTTGGCCTATTTCCATTAAAAGGTTGAAGTTTAATGTTTCACAGGTATTTAACACCTGGTTAAACACCATGTAAACCCATGGCAGTGGCCAAATACACCTCATTAAGGAAAACCTGTCCTAATTAGGTCTTAGACTTTTCTATCTACTATCGTGGATTGATTCTCTAGAAGCTTTTCCAAGAAAGCAGCAGTCCCAATTAAGTATGTCCAAACTAAGTGAAATATATTTAACTGAGATAACCATCTCTTTCTGTGATTCTTTATATTGTTTGAAAATGTGTTTTTAATAATGCTGTTTGCAGGACAGCAGAGGGCAAATGTTTTTACAAAGTAAAACAAAAATATTGACACTGTAAAAGAGAATTCTTCTTGACACCTGTCAGTATTTGGTCCTGCAGCAGACAATGGCCCCCTTTTTTTGACTTTCTCTATGTACTAACTCTCGCCAGCATCCTAGAAACACTGACTTCATATCTTGTGCAGAGTGCTACAGGCCAAGTATCTTTTACCTCCCTTCTTTCATCCCCAGAGGTCAGATGTTCATTTACATCTCTTTGGAGCAGTCTGCTTCAGTAACAATTCTTGAAATGGGATTATGTCAAATAAAGCAGAGTTGATTATATTAGAAACTAGAGAGAGGAATGAAATGAAACAAAAGTTGAACAGAACAAACTTTCCTGTATCTGGCAACTGCACAAAATCTAGCTCACCAGGTTACAATCTCATAGTTATTACTGCTATATTCAAGCACACTAGAAAAATGTATCTGTGCTTATCTGACCTTTCTTCTCATAATATGGTCCACAGATCTGTTATAACAGGAACTTCAGCCAGCAGCAACTTCAGGAAAGAACAGGTCTGGCAGTCACGGACTTCAAGAAAATGCTTCACCTTTTGAATCTCCCTTCAGCTGAGAAAACTCTCCCTTGTTAGGATAACTGAAATATTTTTTTTTTAAAGTGGCAGGTTGTGTAAATATATTTCGAGGACACAAAACCAAAGCAACTGTTTTATCTACTGCAGAAAATGGCTAATTCCACCTGGTGATGACAGCGTTTCCAAGCTTTTGCGTGGCAATTCCAGCTTTCTGCTGAATGTGTCAGAATATGTTGTCCTTATGACTTGATAAAAGGAAATATTTAGCTTAGCCCACAAACACTTTTGCATTTCTCGTTATGGAAGCTCCACTGATCTGTCACTGGGGAAATACCTTCCTCAAAGGAGAGAAACAGAATTATTCTTTCGCTACAGTAATTCAGAATTAGGTATTATAGTACTTAATCTTGCCATAAGGCAGAAAACTGCACAGGCTGAGGCTGGTTTAGCAGTATGTAGTATTTGATGTACATGTTGGTACATTGTAGTCTTTAATACAGAAAGCAAGGATACTCTGCTTTCATATTGTCATTGCTTTTAAAATTGGATTTAGGTGCTTCACCAAGAATTCAATATTCCTTGAATTTCTTTAGCTGGTGACTGCCAGAAAGTAAAAAAAAAAAAAAAAGGTTGTCAAAAATAATAGTTGGTCTCATTACAGAAATCTGTCAACTTCAGGTTCAAAATCCTATCATACTAAATAAATGCAATCACTCAGAAGCACAAATCATGGATGGAAAGTGTGAGGGCACCCATGACAGTGTTTTGGACTGCACATAGCTCAGAGTCTATTTAAAATTTTGCAAGATTGGAGTGAGGTTGGTGGCCTACAAAATGCTTTACTACTGGCACGTGAAAGAAACTGTTCAGGACAGGGAAGTCCACCTCTTTACAGGGCTGCATTCATGGGATGTGTTCATGTTCATCTTGGTTATTAAATCAAACTGTCACATCCAGTACCAGTCTCTTAACCAGTGGAGGAGCTCTGCTCTTTCTTTTGAGTGACTGTTCTCAGAATCAAGTTGCAGAAATCTCTCAAAATGTCTTATTTCCCACACATGCCAATTGTGGAAGCACACGATACATAACCAGAACTGGCAGGAGAAAACAACCAGTCAGAAAAAAAGAGTGAGATACACAGCGTTTCAAAAGAGGAATGGAGGACCAGCAGTGAGACCAAGGAAGAGCAGGCATGACAGCCTTAAGACAGCTTGAAAGAAGGGCAAAAGTCATGGGAACAATGTCAGACTAGGAAAAGGAAATTGAAAAGAGGGAGTAGAAACTATTCTCTATATTTAGGGTAGGAAGGTGGGATTCAACGACAGTAGAACCAGGAAGAAAAGGCAAAGGAGAGTGAGAGGGTTAGGAAAGTGATGTTAGAAGTGATGTAATAGAAAACCAATACAGAGGAAGCTAAGGGAGGATAAGAGACTGAAGCAAATCTCACTAAACAGGAAGAATGGGTAAGGAAAGGGGGAGTTTACATGAGACTTTAATTAACTGTTTATGAAAGCAAAAAGAAAAAGAAATAGAGAATGAGGAAAATGTCTGAGGAATGATAAGGAAAAGAAAGGATGTGAAGACAGTGGGACATGGGGAAGAAGACAAGAAAGGAAACTCTAATGCAGATGAGGAGCACAGGCAAAAATAAAAAGATATTTCCAAACCAAAAATAAACAAAAAAAATCAAAATTGACTTTCTTGTCTTAATCCATGAGGTTAGGAGAAAGAGATGAGGTGATTAATTGTTCACATGTTCTTTCCTTTTGCAAAAGACAAGTTCTTTCCTTTCTGTTTGCAAATTACAGAAACAGTTGAGTAACTTTTGTTACCACAGCTCATTCTGCTGCAAAGGTAATCCTCTTCTGGATGCCCATGTTAATTCTTGGATGCACAACTACATTGAAGGATGAATATAAATGCATCCAAATGTATTAGAAATTTTCCATTTACCCTCCTAATCAGTTTTAGATTAGTCCTATAATTGTAGTGACTGACACTTGCTTTGTCTGAACTTTTCCACAGTAAACCACTCATCCAAGAAACCATTCACCAAACTTACACTGAGCACACACCAGTAATAATTGGCACATGCATATGAAGTAACAGAGACATAAACACAACATAATCCTTGCGATGGATTGTAATCTTCAGTGTTATAGATGACGAAGCTGATTTAGAAAGACATTGGGGGATAAAGGTGTTTTATTGTAGCCTAAAGATTTAGGCAGGTGTCTGTACTCTTTCTGATTATGATTTTGCTGTCAATTGAATTAATTATACAGGGAAAGTTACTTTGCATTTCAGGTTAGTGGATATATTTTGATTTCTATGTATTTTGTAGGAATGATGCAAATCTTTTCCAAATAGTAGGTTTAGCCTTTTCCAGGATAAAAAAAAAAAAAAGCAACTTTTAAGTTAAGTAAGAATAATGTTAGAGGGAGTATTTCTATAAAGAACTCTCTAAGATTTCTGCATATTCACTGCCCATTCCAGTTTCTCAAGCTCTCTCCATTGATTTTAACAAACACTGAATTAGACTGAAAGTTAAAGCCTGACTGAAGTGTTCAGTTAGAAAAGTATAATGGAATCTGTCGACCACAGCATTCTCAACATTGTGATCAGGCCACAAAAAAATGTAGCTTGAAACAGGTGCCAGACATTTTGGAGAAAAATGGTGCAATTTCAGATCAGTTTAATGGAGCAGCCATTTCATGAAGCAATTAAGCAGTTGCTCACACATGCCTATTTCACTCATCTTAACAAAATTGTTCAAATATTCATAGAGTTTTCTAATACTCTTATAGAGCACCACACTTTCAAATGGTAATGCTTTGTTTGTATTTAATCCATTTTTCCTTCAACTGTGCAAACGTGATACTTGTTGCAGTAAACTTATTATGTAGGAGGCCATAAAATGTGCAGCAAAGTTGCCTGGAACCTAACCCGTCCAAACACCATAGTATTATCTATCAAAAGTAAGCTGTAAAATGACAAATGGAAGAAAATCACTGTAAACTGGATGTAAGTATATGGACTATAAATTGTGTTAGAGGGAACACAGGCTCAAATTTCCCCTTCTTCTCCTTAACAAGGCACACTGAACTCAAGATATATTTAAATAATTTAGTTTCTACGTGAAGAATCATATCTTACTGTTATTCATTCTTTCTAGGCATGGAAAACATTTGGGTTTTTTTCCACTAGACTGTTTAGTAAACCACAGAGTTATCCAGTTAGTGATCAAACCTTAATTAGATCACTTGAATGCCAAAATAGCCACAGTCACTTTTGTGAATCACATTAACTTCAAATAATTTAGAAGGAAATCACAGGCACTGGAACCAGCTCCCTCTCTCATGGATGGGAGAGCAGCTGCCTGTAAGATCATGGTCGTGCCAAGGATACTTTACGCTCTGCAGATGGTTCCCTTCCGTCTCAAGTCTGAAGATAGAGATGTGCTGAACAAGCCTTTCGTAACATTCCTATTGAAAAGTTGATAGCTAGCAACCAAATCTGAACAAAAAAGAACAGTGGAATATTTCCCCTAAATAAAAAAAAACCCTATTGATGGCCTTTTAGCAACAGCAACTAATTTGGTATTTCCTAAACGAGGACTTGATTAATGATACTTGGAAGGGATAATGTTTTTAAATGTTAGAACTGGAATGGAATTAAATCACTGTTGATTGTACTGCATGCCTGCTCACACCAGTTATCATCCTTCGCCTGTCTGAAGATTAATTCTCTGTATATATACTATGAGGGGAGAAAGTTGGAGCAAATTCCTTTCCAACATTTTTTCTGTTCAGTCAGATTTTTTTTCCTTGGTAAGAAAATTCTATTCCCAGCATTTTACATGCAGCAACTGTAGGAAAATGAGTTTAAAAAACAGTCCACAATGAGTAACGCCTTTAGTCACAAAGGTGTGAGTGGTGAAAGCGTGATCAGGTACAGCCCAGATTTTCCATAGTATCAGTCAGTGCCTGATGAGCAGGGCTACACACTCTCTCATGAAGATATCTTATAGTCAGACTGCATCACTGCAGCAAGCTTGGTGTGTTCCTCATGCAACAGAAACCTTTTAGGGATGGTGTGTAAGAGTCTTGACAGTACAATGACTTTTCCCTGAGGAGTTTAAAATAAAGCAGGAGGACAATTTTAACAACTGTTCATACAGGTTGGATTTTGTCTTCTTTTCTGGTGGCCATTTACAAGCAAGTGTAATTGTGTAGCACTAATACTTACTATGGCTTCAAAATTAAGCAGGTTTTTTTTTAGCAATGAGAAACATACCGCAGTCGTGAAATGCTGTTGCAGATTTTGCCAGCAGAAGCAGGGGAAAAAAAAATGTTCTTTAGCATTCTGTATCAACAACTGTCTCTGTAAACTAATTTGTGCTTTGCTTAACATTAAAATCACAATTGGCTTTAGACAAATAGGTGGCTCGAATGAAAGGCACTGGATAGTTGGTAGGGAAAGTGGCCGAATGGAGTCCAAGGAGAGTCCATGTTCTTAGTAGTTATTCCACACCACTCTCATTTGTCAGCCCACAAAGAAATTAATGGAGCCTGCAAACTGCAGGACTCCAAACAATAAAATCCTGCTGTTAGTACTGTACTTTACACACATTGAAGTGGTATCCTGATGGGTATTCTTAGTAAGATAAAATGAGATAATATTTATAATGTGAAAATAAAGTAGTCTCTGCTCCTCTACAACATGTAGACCTAACTACTTTGTCATTGAATAGATTTAATCCATATAGAAGCTAGTGATAAAGAAATGGCAGGACTTCAATTCTTTATTTGCTTTGCTGGTCTTTTTCAGCATTTTGTGGATATCTATTTCTTATTAATTATCCCTCCAGTATTATTTCTGATGAGGGCATTGCCTCTGACAGATCTGCCTGTGTACTGCAAGCTTTCATCAAATTGCTGAAATTACTTCACTCCTCATTTGAGCCTTTCCTCACTCAATTTAGGAAAGATAAAGGCATCTGTGTTCTCATCTGCATACATACTGATTTTTTTCTCATTACTTCTAACCATATGGAATATTTTTTGGACTCCTTTCTATCAGACCTTAGGGCAGCTACAATTGTAGATACAAATTGACAGACACTAACATGTTTTTTCAAATTAAGCATAATGAAATACTGAAATGGTAATATATTTTTGGTTTAGATTAGCCTCTTAACATTTATATGCCTCATAATTTTACTAAGCCTATAAGGCTTAGTACCTACTGAGTCTTCTGTCATTGATTTTCCTTGGTGGTTGTCATACATGTTCCCTTCAAATAACATGCACCTCATCTCAGGTAAGAAAAGGACTCTGCTTTTAAAATTTAATGATATGCAAAGCAGTGTCCTGTCACAGTATCTAAAAAATGTCTGTAAACTGCTTCCCTTCTCAGTGCCATAACATAGGATCTCCTCTAATGTTTCAAAAGTTTTCAGAAGGGCTTTTGCTAATAGCCCTCCAGGGCAAAAGGGATATGAGAAGCATCATCCCAAATCTGAGACCCTAAAAACATATTTTGCATATATTTTACAGAGTGGACCTCTAAGTTAGACATAAATTTCTTTTTTTTCTTATTGGC
The DNA here is from genome assembly GCA_033439905.1 of Ceryle rudis. Taxonomy (NCBI): domain Eukaryota; kingdom Metazoa; phylum Chordata; class Aves; order Coraciiformes; family Cerylidae; genus Ceryle; species Ceryle rudis. Next base: position 53,625 of record JAAGNO010016237.1, on the reverse strand, counting down.
TATAAGACTGTTGGTGCCACTAGCAGTCAAGCTCAATACACGTTAGCAGCAGTTTCTTCTATAGTACCGTTTCTTGACCCAAAGTGAAATTTTGCTTCTGCTTCTTTCAAAACCATTTTGGCTCTGTACCTGTGGATTGCTTTGTCAAATGTCTGCCTTGTGAGATGTAGTCAGTCTTATTTAGTGCCTTAATGAGCTGCATGCCCCAGGCTTTGTAGGCAATTGTTCAAGTACATACATCTCTCAGTTTTCCACTTCAAAATCATAAAGAAATACCTGGAGAAGGCAACAATGAGAATTGCTCCGGACTTATACCATTTAGATAATGTAAGGCTGCTTCTGGCTCTACTCTAAACTGTTTCCCTGTGTGAAGGATAGCACATGGTGGGGGGGAGGTTTGTAATAAGTTGCACCCTTCAGAGGACAAGGTAAAGACAACTTTTTTCTTACTTGCAATTTATGTTCATGTCTCATTGGCAAATCCCATCTCTGTAATGTTATACAGCTACATTTTTCTAGTGCTTATACTGCTGAATGCTGGGTAAAGCACTCACCAGATCAGTCATCTATAAAGATACTTGGCAATCACTAAAAATCAGAATAGAACCCCCAGAGGGTGAACATACTTTAATTTAGATTAATATTTCATATCAAGAAACACATTCTTGTTCTGTTTTGGTTTTCAGGATGCCAAAGAACATGTTCTGGGCATGATTTGTATTGAAAACCAGTGAAAATTCCACTTTTTCCTATCCCATAAACCTGCTAATCATTTATAGATAAGATCATTAGAGGAAGCTCAAGTTGGAGTACAGGATCTAAATCTTTTTGTAATTAGTCAGCCATTTATAAAAATGTTTTTAAAAGCTCTGTAATAAATAGCATAATCAATTCTAGCAGTGTGTCCTTCTTTTCTTTCTTTTTTTTTTCTTTTAAAAAAGGCCAGTGGGAAGAAAAGTTAATTAAATGTCTATTATTTGTAAGACATAAAACTCCTTTCCAAACAACGCTTATCACACAAGAAATATTCCAGAAAGCTGATTTTTTGATAATTATGTTAAAGTCAACTTGTTCAGAGCTCCCTGCAATTATCTCTCCCAATCTATGGAACAATAAAAATGATTAAGTAGCTAGAGAAAGTTTGTTATGAAAAACTTAGTAACTTTTGCACAAGCAATACATGTATTCATGCATATACATGCACAAAGGCATGGTGAGAGGGGTGTCCATTATTTGTGGCTTTATCCTGTGTTTGAGATAGGAAGAAATCTCTGATTTAATTAATTGGGAGTACCACCCTAAATTTTTGAAACTAATTAGCTGAATTCAAGGCACTAAGAAGATTTTGATTTTCAGAAGGAAGTTCAGTTTGAAAATTAAGCTATGACAGCTTTTATAGGAGCCACCTTTTCAAAGTGCAAACTCCTAAAATATATCTGAATCGGTTATTAAAAATAAGATGATGCATAAAGACCGGAATTTTGACGTAGTGGAGGAGACAAATTATACACTATGGGAATTTGATGCCATAGGGAATTAACAAAATATCATTAAAATGTTATTAACACAAAAATAATTTTCATCCAAAATTAGCTAAAATGAAAATAGAACTGTAAAACACCTTCTACAAGAAGTCTTTGCTTCAAAATAACAAAGATCCTCTGGAGGATCTCTAGATGAAGAAGAGAGAGTAGTTTTAGCCAATCAGTACCTATACAATTACATTTTCCATCATACCTTGTTTCATACACTTTATGTCCACTAAACAAAAATTACTCTGTCTTCTTATTTCTATTCAGCAGAGAAAATCAAATAATATATGGTGAGTTTCTGTTCTTCGGTGAGAAGAAGCCAGGCTATTCTCCAAGCTATATTATTCCTGACAGCGTGTGGTGTGAAGGCCCAGCCCTATCTGCTGCTGCAAAGTAAGAGTTCAACAGCCACTAAAAAATACTGCTTGTTGCCAGAGTCCTAGACAGATGCTTTAGGGAAAAAGGGCCTTACGCATATCTCCCGAGTCTTTGTTCTTAAGTAGCTTGTTGCCTGCCTGGTCCAGCAATTCTGTGTCTGTTGTAGGTACTCAGTGCCAAAAGTGCTGTCTTCACCCCAGGCCAAAGGAGAATCAACTCTTAAATTTTCCTTCTTCCATACCCATGGATGAGAGGCTTTTCAGTGAAGATAGCTGATTGCTATTAAAGGAAGTTTTGAACAAAGAGAAGCCGTTCTGTGTCCTTCACCGAATACAGTAGAATTAATGTAGCACTCAAAGTTAATTTTCACATAGTTCCTGTGTCAAAATGCTGTGTAGTTTGAACGATTAAAGCCAAATTCTGATCTCACTGATGTCAGGTGAGATACCTTGTTGATGAATGTGATTCTTGGCTTCCCAAGCAGCCACCAGTCAATGTGTTTCCAATAAGATGGAGACTCAGTGGGGGCCAGGTGCTCTATTAGTTTAAATTGTTAGAATAGCAAGAGTTGTGTAGAAGGTTAGTAGATAGAAAATGTTTTCTGCCTTCCTTAAACTTGTACTCCTGGTCCAGAAATTCAGCTGCTGCAGCCCAGCATTTGTGCTGGCTGAGCCTGACTGAGGCTTACTTTATAAGCCTTTTATGTAATAGTAATCAAGGAAATAACTTGATGTATATTTTCTAGAAAACTCAGTTTCAGCTGTTAATTTCTTACTTATTTTGGTTTGGGGCAGAATTCTGTTTTCTGCTAAGTAATTATTCTCCTTGTATTTTCAAAAGTACTTTCATACCTACTATTTACATAAATCTTAGTTCAAAGGTAGTTTATGTTCATTAAATATGTTACTGAATGAAGTATTTAATGCAAGCTAAACACAAAACCTGTGGCTGGATAACACTGCTGCAATGGAACAAAATGTTGTATTACAAGATGAAAGTTAAGTGAAGCTTCACACAGTCAGACCTGAGTCATTTCTGACCATGGAGATGTAAAAAGGCTGGAGAGCAGCAGGGTGATTTGCTGTTGTATTGCTGATGACTATCCTAATAGAGAGAGCCTGGTCACATCTTGTAACCATTCCACGAGCACTTCTGGCAGCAGTGCAGCACCCCAAGGACCACTGCTGGGGTGTCTGCAACATCAGCTTCCTGGCACTGGGCTCTTTTTCCAAAATAGGGAAGCTGCTCGCCAATAGCTGGACTTCTTCAGGATGTGCAGTGTATGTGCTTCTTGGCACAGCATAGTGGGTTTTTTTGTTGTTTGGACAGCACCTGCAGCAGTGCTCAGCACCTCCACCCCCTTAGCTGTACTCCCCAGAAAGCCAGGCTATGCAAGTATTTGGTGCTGTGGCCTTAAGCTGCTTTTCTTGGCTTCATAAATCCTGTACATTTTCAGGAGCCCAGGAGGGAGAGGTTGGGAAGAAAGCTGCAACATACACATAGACAACACAAATTGAAAGAATCCGTTACCCATAAACTCTCTTTTCCTTTGAGTGCTTATTTATACACGTATTCACACAGTATGTGACTTCAGGCAGTACCTCCAGCATATCACTGTAGCTGGAGCAGTGTCCTGGTGTCCTTTAAATGAATCAAGACAGAAGGACTCTGTCATGACAGAGCAGTCCTGTGCCTAAAAGTATATGTATTTGTGTAATGCAGTTACAGAGAGGATGAATGGAGTCCAGATGGCAGCTTTGCAATTTGCAGAGATGAAAACATCCAACAGAGAGGTCACTAGTACCATCTGAGCTGTAATGGAGGTTCAGATCATACTGTGCTGCCTTGCCTTACTGATGCTTAACAGATTTAAACATCATCTCTGACCCACTAAGACAGTCTCTGTGTGGAGAGAATTGACCCTTTATGAGCCTTGAGAAAAAAATACGAAAAGACAAATCATTTTGTGTGTTTTTCATCTTGTCCAGTTGTTTGTTTTTTTTTTTTTTTTAAAAAAAGACATGAATTATATAGAACATGCAAGAGTAGTTTAGGCAGAAAAAAATCATATATTAATTTTTCAACTAGGATGGAAACTGGACTTTCTGTTGGAGACACACCCAGGAGGTGTCCTAAGCATGACTTTTTCAGAAAATAAAGAGGCTATTTTCACTGAGATGAAGGAGGGAGTTCCATGCTGACCTGTTGGGGACAGATTCAGCTCTTTCAAGGACTAAGACTGCTATCTGTCAGAGACCCTCACTAACACATCAATGAATTCCACTGTAGTGGAGCAAGAAAGGCCAGAGGATGCTCTTACTGTGAGAACTGCTCTTCTTACTGAAAAGATCTGCTGACTACTCCTTGCTTAGGCTGATGGCTGTGCTGTTCAGTCCCTCTTAACCACAGGTTAGATGATTTCATGGAAAAAAAATTACCTATCAGAGCATGAGGTCGAGTTGGCATTTTAGGAATGTATAAATATAATCCTTTCTACTATGGTCTACTGAAGCATTTGCCATATGAGGTGCTCACATGCTCTACATGTGAGAACTAACTAACTTCAGTGCCATGATATATGAGGTGCTGTTATTCAGGAGTGCAGATGATGAACCTTAACTGAGAAGGTCTGGTAACAAGGACAGAACCAGAATAAGCGACCCGTGTAAGAGGAGAAGACGTGTAGGGTGATTACGAGTAGTTCTGATTACAAGTTTTGGAAACAGTGCAGCAGGCCTGCTCCTGCAGAAAGGAGGAAGACGGTGATGTGTATGGGCCTCACAGTGTAAGTGTAAAAACAGTCAGTTGTTTGAAAAAGAGGAGGAAAAACCCAATGCATGACATATGGCCAGTGTCCACCACATTAACACATAAATTGCTTTTATTTTGTAGTCTATTTATATTTTTACATGTTTTCATTTAACAGTAATTATTCACCATTAGTTCTAGATCATGAGGGAGAAATTAGCTCCCTTCCAAAACAGTTAACTCTTCTGCCAACAAGTACAATGATGGGCAAAAGCCAGAGCAATATATGGACCTTTTCGGGAAACCTTGGTAACCTTTTCCAGTCGATGAGCGTTAACACCAAAGGCAAGCAGACATTTATTTTGCACATGCTATATTGGTGTCCCAAATTCCAGTTCAGTATACAAACTGTAAGGCTGTTTTTCTTCCCTTTGTTTTTGAACACAGACAAATTTGGAAGTAATTTCATTTTTTCACATGATTCACATCTTGAAAAGTCTTAGGAACAGACAGCCCATATATTGCACTAACTTTCAACCCCCTTTTTAAATTGAAAAATACAATAGTAATTTCCCATTCATGATAATCTCTTTTCTGAATGAACCAATTTTTAGATATGTCTCACAGTGGGCATTCATGAAATTAAGCAAAGAAATTAAAATTACTTTATTTCTGTATATCAGGTGGCTAGTTAGGGGCAGGGACAATACCAAATCACAAGAATAAGAATAAAAATAAGAGATCATTATTTAGTTTTACTCAGTAAAATACTATTTTCTTTGGTAATAGAATTTCTCTTCTTTTAATAGCTTAGAAATGTTTGAGTTTAACCATATTTTTTATTATGTCAGCGTGTGAATATTATTATACACTACTGTACATTTTGCAGTTCTAATCTCATACTTGCATGTAAATGCTAGTGTAGTTTAATGATTTGAAAACAAATATTAGTATTTCATTGTTATGTACAACTGTAGACTGCTCAAATGTATTTTTTTTCCAGTACAACTTGGTACTCTGTAAGTGGAAGACATAACTATTGAACCAAGCATCCGTAAATCACAAAAAAAGTAAACCAGCAAAGTCTTGTGAACAGCACTGTTATTAACTTCCACTGAAAGCCATTATTATAAAGAGTCTATTTTGCCTCTGGAAAAGGGTAACAAAATTATAATTTGGGAGGAAGAAAGGACTAAGTCAGAAGGAAAATCCAGATAAATCTTCTTACTTGGTATGGTGGTTATCCCACTACCAACACTTTCCAAAAAGTGACCAATTCACTTACCCTTCCTGGAGGAACTGGTATGAAATAAGGAAAGCCTATCTCATAAAAATGTCAGAGAAACAAATCTTGCAGAAGGCAGTAGCCCTGTGCTGAATGGTATTAGAGTTTAGGGTGCCAAAGATTTCAGAAGTAGTTGAGGCTGAAAAACAATTGGATCTGGAGATGTTTAAGGGACAGGTCAGCTATAGGTTTCCAGATAGCTAATAAGAAGAGCTGAATAGAAAGAAGAACTGATGTCCTTGTAAGAAGCATCATCTAAATTATTCAATCACAAGCCTTTTAAAGTTCAAGTTTAGCTTGGAGAAGGTGTTTAGTTCAGGGCTGACTTCTACTTTATTGAAATTATTAAGCTGCAGAGTTTACTCCTAGGCTTTCTCAAATTCAGAGAAACTTCTGTATGTCAAGATCACACACATATTTTTTGTAGAGTAAAAACAGTTGTCCGTTTGTCCAGCTGATGCAAATAAGGTCAAGGGAGTTCAACACCTGCTTTCGATAAAACACGCTCAGTAGTTAGGACATTCTGCTACAACAGGTGCTGAACTCATCTAACCTTGGTCATGCTAGAAAGACAACTGTTTTCAGTGCTGTCTGATGGGAGGAGTAAATTCTGGTATGTTTATTAGCAACATTTGCACTGTGGTTACATCTTTGCGCTCTTCTGGACATGAATAGCTAATGAATTTGGTTAGGCAGTTAAAGTTTTTTCAAAGGGACTTCTTTTGGCCTAAAACTTTTGTGTTACTTCAGGATGAGTGAATGAGGCTGATATTTGCCTGTACTCATGGAAAATGATTCTTAGAACTATGTAAGAAGCCAGGCTGCATATGAAACAACAAAAGGTGGATCTCAGTTTATACCATGACACTCTAACCCATAGTGGCACAGCACTGTAAATTGCCTAGTCCCATAAAAACAAGTCATAAAAAAAGACAAAAAAATTAGCAAATAAGACCACTAAATTACAGTTAAGCATTGTTACAACCAAATAGCTAATGTACGACTTCATAAACACTTCAACTGGTGCTCTTAAATTTCCAGATATATTTACTTTACTCCTTCCTCTAAAGCACATTAAAGAAGAAGTGTTCTTTGTTATCTGGGACTATTTGGAATCTTTAGCGGTTCACTTAACACATCATAATGTCTGTCATAGGCTTTCTTAAAACACCAGGGAAAAATGCATACCTCAGGAGAGGAATAAATCTCTTAAAAGGTATTAGTGTAATTAAGTAGGTCACCCTGTAAAGGTGAAGTGCCTGTTAGTATTGGTGAATTTTAGTCCTGATTCAGCAGAGTGCTTAAGCAAGTCCCACTAAAATCTTTAGGCAAATATATGTGCAAGATCTTTTCTGAGACACAATCTTTAGTTGTTATTATGATGGTTCTGGGTGATTTTGCCTTTTGCTTCCTCGTGAGTCAGACTTACAGCACATGACAGAGACAGAGGTCCAAACATAAATTATAAGTCTGTCTTTCAAGTTTATTGTTCTTCTTCTCTGGAGTTGTCTTGGTGTAAACCCATGCTGTCACAAACATACGTGCTTGAGAATTGAGTTCGAACCCTTGTATATCCTGTGACAAATCTGCAAGAAAGCACATCAATGAATTTAGTTTTTTCAAGCCTGTGAATGTTCACACAGAATCACACAGAAAGATTGAGGTTAGAAGGGGCCTCTGGTGATTGTTTTGTCCGATTCTCCCTGCTCAGAGCAGGGTCAGCTAAAGCAGGTTGCTTAGGGCTATGTCCTGTTGGGTTTTCAATTATCTCCATGGACAGAGACTCCACAATCTGCTTCCACAACCTGTTCCAGTGTTATACCAGCCTTACAGAGAGAAAAGTGTTTAAATGGAACTTCCTTTATTTCAATATGTGGCCGCTTGTCCTTTCACTGGGCACCACTGGACTCTTGTCTTCTTTGATCCCCACCATCATATAGTTATACACACAGAGATGATCCCCCTGAGCCATCTCTTCCCCAGGCTGAACAATCCCAGCTGCCTCAGCCTCTCCCTCCATGTCTCTGTCAGGAATTAAGATTAGGCTATTGCTGATTTATAAGAGGCAGACGCTGTTTGTCTGAGGCACCTTGCCCTGGAATCAGGTGCTGAGAAGGTTGGAGTGAAAGCTTCGGGCATATGGAGACAGGCTCTAAGGGGAAACAGCTAATTTTTCCTAGGGAAAATTGTTTTTTCTAGAGTATATACTGTGTCATTCTGGAAAAAGGATTCTAGGACTGGTCACCTGAGGAAGAATATATGATCTGTTTTTTATGGTATAATCTCATTGTGGTGTGTTTTTTTTTTTTTAATTAAAGACAAAATATTGTGAAGATGATGAACCAATAATTTTTACATTGTTAGAGAGCACTAGAAGATTGAACTGTCACATACATGACTGAGGACTTAAAGATTGCTTGCAAAATATATCTATTTCTGAAGCATTTAATTTCAGTACAAATCTTGGAAACAAAGCATGGATAAAGGGAACCAAGGTTCATGCAGCATGTAAAGCACAGCCCATCAAAACAACTGGCTTGTTTCCTACTAGTTTAGCTCCTAGATTCAGAAGTCCAAAGCATATTTGCTACTTGGACAGCCCTTTGCATGATTCTTACAGACTGTAACGTATGTCTCTTGTCTCTAACATTCCCTGGCCAGGTTTTCCTTGGCCAGTTACACATTTTTATTTGCTGATTTTCATTGCTAAATCTGTCTCATATTGCAGAAATTGTGAAAACAGTGAGGTAATCAGTTTCTGGTTTTAGAGTTGAAATTGGTTTGCCTGCCTGATACTACGCTACAATGTTATTTAAATCCATGATAGGATGTGAAGTATGCTTCCTTTACCTGTCTGTGTTCTGGCTTCTCAGGGACAAGGCAGGGGAACTGGTGTTTCGGATGTCCCTGTACGTAAGAATAGCCTGACATAAAAGATTGATCCCTAAGTACTGAACAAACAACCTTCATGGTCAGAGAAGCTGACAGACCAGCTGTCACTGCACACAGAAGCCAGTGAAGGAGAAAGTATGTGAACTCTTCCCTAGGCTGCAAAATTCTCATAGCTGTTCAGGCAAGGAAATTCTTTCCCTTTTTTGATCCTAAAGATTAAATCATAACCACTCAAATGCAAGCATTTTATATTTTAGTCATTCCAGAAATGGCTGAAGAACACTTTTACTGTCATGCAGATGGGCGGTCCCTCCTATGCATGCACATATTTCAATTTCCTGCTCTCCTAGCACCTGAGAGCCTGGCTGTTCAGGCAGGAAGAGAGAGAGAAGCTCCTGTGTGCTGAGTCACCTCTTTGCAGGGTATCTACAAAGTGCTTTGTGTGCTGGCAGTCGTATGAGGGATCTCATGCAGTTGCATGTTGCAGTTGCAGCTGAGGAATGTGCCTTTTGGTAAGCCTGTTTTCCAAGACTAGTGAAGTAATTAAATTGAAGTAATTAATCTTGGGGAAATGTAGTCTAAACTGTGGTTATGGGATGCTGAACTTGAAATTTGCAGTTACACTTCAGCGAAGAGAGCTAGAAGCCATCACCAGCAAATTTCTGAAGTAGTCAGCTTAAGATACAATAGCAGTCAAAAGTCCAAGAACAAAATTTTTAAACATCAGAAAGGGCACTGAGAACATAACAAAAAGCATCATTTTGCTGCAATACAAAATCTCATAGTCACGTCATAGCTGCTGTGTCATAGTGAAGTTAGAAAACATGCAGAGAAAGGCAAGAGAAGTGATTTAGATTGTCAAGCAACTGCATTAGAATGAGAGACTTAAAGGGCTATATTTTTAATTTTGAGTGGAGGATGCTCACTGAGCAAATGTGAAGGTACTCAATGAAGTGAATGCAGAGCTGCAAACTCACCAAATCCTTCACTAATAAAACTAGGTGTCACCCATTAAAACAAATGGAAAATGGGTTTAAGATGGGTAAGCGTGTATATTTTTTCACACAGTGGGCAGTCAAGTTCTGAAGTTTGTTGCAATGATCTTTGGAGTGAGATAGTTTCAGAAGAGGAAAAAAGGAATTTAAAAGGAATTAAAAACTCCTGGAAAACAAGTCTAATACTACATTAAAGAAAATAAATAGGAATTTCTTAATCAGTGACTGGGGACACTGGAGGAGTAGTAGGGAGATAGTGGTCAAGAGTGGCTGCTCTCCCTGAATAGCATCTCCTAGCCACTGGTAGATGCAGAATGCTGGTCCAGCACAGTAGGGTATTTCTTGCATTCTTATTTTTATTACTGAGCCCTGCTGAGATGTAATTTGCTTCTGCTTCACAGCAGCCTAGTCTCCTCCCTTTTCCACAGCCTCACGTACATGAGCCAGCTGGTCTGCAGATTACAGAGCAGTAGATCAGGTCAGTCTAATACGTAGTGTGTGGAGTGACAGAGTGGTAGAGAGACTGCAACAACATGTAGTAAGTGCATGAGGATCTCGGGCAACTTCTTAAGAGTGTGAGATGTGATCAAATGATTAAGTCATCTGCTTCATATCACACCTGGCTGTTTAAGGATTTCTGTCAGAGGAAAGCATTGAGAACTTCAGGCTGATAGGCAGTAATAGCAAAAAATATAAATTATTCCTTCTGATTCCTCCTGTTCACATTTTGGCTGCTACCCCCTACACGGGAATCATTGAGAGTAGAATTATGGGAGGCCGTGAACAGGCTTGAATTCTTTGCCCTACTTAACCACCTCTGATTTTGTATGTGGGAAGGAAGTGGCCTAAATCTGACCCATCTAACATATATAATATATTCCATGGCATGTAATGTTTTGACAGCTTAAGTAGATATACGAGCACTGAATTGGTAACTCATTCAAATCAAAATTGGTATGCCTCCTATCTAAGTATTACAAGTTCTGGTTTTATTCAGATAATTGTGTTTATTTTTTCTTTTCCAACAAGATAATTGTGCATATTACTTCAGTCTCTGGTATGTGTTAGTCTTGTCCAGGTTTTTTCTAGTCCACTCATGAAATTTCAGATACAGATATCATCTGTTTCGGTAATGGGGAATGTAAGTGCTGGATGGGAGCAGCAGACTGAGAATCTATTTTTCTTGCTTCACAAACACACTGTTTAGATCAGATTTCCCCCCCCCCCCCAATACAACACTATGTGGACTGTGTGAACACATCATAAATGTGTTCATAAAGGCTGATATTCCTAATGTGCCTGTCAGAAACATTTTCATTCTATAAATCAGGAGCTAAGGCGCAGAGAAACTTGTATTTTGTCATGAGAAGTCAGTGACAGAGAGAGAAGCGGCAGCTCTGGAGTGCCTTAACCACAAAGATACTATAGATCAGTTGAAATGATGAGCCATAGAGCTAGTCTTACTTGGTGAGTTTGACACAACTGCAGAGCACTTTCAGGGACACAGCCAGAAGGAGAAAGATGAGTTTTACCTGCAATGCCTTATCTCGTTTAATAATGATAAAATTTAGTACACATCAGATACTTTTTTTCCAACTATTTAAAGCCCCTCAGCATGCCTGGAATATGGGTAAGTGTTACAATGGGAATAACACCACTGGGAACCTGCACAGATACAAGGGGAGAGAACCTTGGAAACCTCTCAGAAGATCCCACAAGCTTGGACCTCCAGTCATTTGCTTTAGTCACATGAAAATTTGTGACTTAGTTTCTTCTTCAGTTCTCCACTCCTCTTCCCTTTTTCTGCTTTTCTTTCCTCAACTTTATTTTTTCTTTGTCTGGTAAATGGCTGGTTGCTCTTGATGGCTCAGCCTCTGAGTCTTAACCATTCTATGCCCCTGCTGAAGTCTTTTCTGACTCCTGAACCCACTTATGGTGACTGACTGTCTGGGAAAACTGTATTAGCACCCAAGAGCAGGGCTCTCTTACTTCACAGAGAAAGAATCAAGGGTATCAAAAGAGCGTCTCCCGATCACGCTTCATTCATGTGGAAGTCAGACAGGCAAATAGTTGCTGCCATTGATCCAGACAAATGAATTAACAGTTTGGAAATAGTGCTTCCTGCATTCCCTCCTCTTGTCCTCAAGCCTGGGATCAGCAGGAATTGTGAGCTGATGTGCTTGCAAGTGGTTTATTCTTAGAGCAATCCATGTTCTGCAACACTGCTGTAGTGTCTAATTATTTCTAGGAAAAAAACCCCAAACCACTACCTGAAAATGTTGCATATATCTCTCCATAAAAGATAGCTTTCTGTTTTAAAGGACCATCAGGAATACAGTTTAACAATTTATTGTGGAGACACCAAAGATTGGGAAAGTGGACAGTTACCTCTCTCAGTTGCTATCTCAGTTGTTTAGTGAGAAAATAAAAGATATGGATATGACTTTGCAGTACTTAATCCCAAAACTTGAGTTGAGCTGCTTAAAGGAATCTCTGTTTAGATACAATCTTTGTCTACCCTTTCCATTGCATCTGATTTCATTGTCCTTTTTCTCCTGCCTTTTACCTTTATTCTATTCTTCATTGCCATCTGTATTATTTCTCTCCGCAGAATCTGATAGACACTGCCATGGAGGTCTTCTGAGACGCCTGGGAAGGCAAGGTGAGGTTCGAGAACCATTCTGCAACATATTTAAAACAGAACTTGGGAAGCCACTGAGGAATCCTTGCACTCATTTGGTTTCAGCTTTGAAAGCTCAGTTAAGCTAGTTGTTCCTTTGGGTTGCTAGAGCTTACAGGAGCAATAAAAGTGATTAAAAGATGAAAATTGAAAAATTACTTCCGTAAAGCAGATGTTGGCATAGCTTTCTGGAAAAAAACCCCAACAATCTCACTATTTCTCAAACCCATGAGAAGAGGAATGGCTGAAGGAATCTTGCTTATTCACAGGCTGTAAATATGAGTGTGATTTCATATTGGTTGAATGGCTGAGATAGGGTTATGTGTGTCTGTTTCTCCCATTTAATGGCTCAGGTTAGACTGGTCTATAAACAAGCTTCCCATTGGCGCTTTTTTTTTTCCCCCCTAATCTGAGGGAATAATATAGTTTATAGTAAAGTGGTTTGGATTATTTTGGCAGCAGGCTAACTCAGGTATAGAACAAATCTGGCCCTGCAGCCCTTAGGTGGGTAAGCATATCTTGTAATCTGGAGTTCTGGGAACTCAAAAACGTCTCTTAATTTTGCATGAAATCAAATCCATGTCTGCATTTTTGGACACAGTATCAATTCAGGTTTAAAGCTGAGCAGTTCAAAGATTACAAATTAAGAGATGCAGTTGCTCAATTTTTTTTTTCTGTCAATACAAAAATGAAAGAGTAAATTGAGTGGGAAGACATTATACATGCACATAGTTGTAGCAAAGAGTTGAGACATACTAATAAATTTCTCATGTATTTGAAATTTTATGCCCCTTACTGGAGACTACCGAAGTCTTTGATTAGGAAAGCCTGGAACCAAAGAGATGAAAAGGAAAAAAAAAAAAAAAAACTGGAAAATCCGCTGTGACATGATGCAAAACTGAAGAGGAAAAATTGTAACTCAAAGCAAAGAACATTCTGTTCTCTCTGAGGATTTGTGAAGGGATGACTGAGGAACAGCAATTAAGTGGCTGAGTCTGCTTCACTATACACTCTCTGGGTTATCCTTGTAGTGAGATGAACATCTCTCTAGCCACAAAACTACAGTAAAGGATGAATTCTGACATGCTTATTAGCAAATATATAACAGAGCAATTTTTGTTATATCTGGAGAAAAGCAAAGCACGACATCTTTAATGTCAAATCTTTACATCTTATTTCTACACCAGTTCTCTCTGGTTGCACAGACAAGTCTAAAAGACCCCTTTAGAACTTTCATACTTACACTTTTGGGTGTGTAAATAATGAAGTTGTGTTAGTCATTCAAAATGTTAAGAAGTCCAAAGACTTACTTAGTAAGTAATATGTTCCTCATAACTTTATTCTTTTATTGCCATTTGTGAAATTGTTTTTATGTTACTAGGAGGGTTTTGCTTATTTTATCCTGCCAATATCAGATCTTATGTTATTACCCTCCTGACTTCAGCTTGGAAAAACTCACTCTACTGCAGCACCATCTATAAGGATGAAGGTGTAGATGTTTAATATATGCATCCTGTTCAAAAATCAACAACTATCTATATAGCTGGTCTATATTTTAATTAATCTGTATGGCTTTTTGTTTCTGTGGTTACTCAGTCCTTCACATTAATAATTTGAGGTGAACTGTGTCTGAATCCTTGCATACATAAACTTTCAAACGAGTTACAGCAGCACATTCAAATGCCAGAAGGAAACTGTTAGACCTACCCATGCTGTCTCTGGGGCACAGCAGTGAGGTTGTCTTCAAGACCAAATTCACTGTCTGTGCAGACAATGAACCTGAAAACACAGCCCAGGTATGATGGGACAGAGCACGCAAACTCCTGTGTGCCTGAGCACCCGAAGTGAGTTCATACAACACCAGCACATCCAAGGCAGGCTTGCTGCTGGCTGGCTGCAGGTGTGTCCACAAGACACCCACAGTCAGTAAGAGACAGGCAGGTTCATGCATGCTCACAGCCACTCCCCAAACTGCTTTGTAGAAGAGCTGCTAGGGGTGATTCATTGCCGCTGCTTTTCAGTTTATCATTGACATAGTTTTGTGTGGTGGGGAAGGGGGGAGCTAATGTATAGCATGAAGAATGAAACTGATGTTATCAGAACAATGAGGAAAAATGAATAGATGAAGTAATAATTGCATAGCACCTGTGTTTTGTAGAGATGAAAAGGGGGAATTGTGCAGCATGAGACCAGCTGGGGAGTTATAACACTCAGTATGAAGAGAAACATTGAACATCTGTACAAGGAAGAATGACTTGCACTTGTCTAGGTGCATGGTGTTTTCTGCATGATGATACCAGTTCATTAGGGTACCATTAGGAAAGAAACTCAGAATCTGTAAAATAATGCTTAAAATGCCAGTTATTGCAGCTATCGCTAGAAAGAGCAGGATAGCAAGTGACAGGGGAGTTCAGCTCTGTGAAATGTTTTCAGCCTTGGCTGGGCCGGCCGGGAGTGAAGAGTATTTTCTAATATGTATTTTCTATCTGTCTTGAACTTGTAGCAGCATCATCTAAAAACTCTTCAGTACAACCACCCTGGCCCATTTGTGCCCTTCTGCCACCACCTCTGGCATTGATCCCGCCATGACTTGTACCAAGGGGAGCTGAAGGAATTCTTCAAAGGCAGTCTTAGGTCATTCTCCTTGGTTTGACAGAAAAAGAAACATAATGTCCGTCTTTAAAACCGAGATTGGTTGTCTGCACAGTTTTTTTAACAATGTATTTGTAATTACTAGAAGGCCGCAGGGTACTAACTAAATAGCAGAACAAGCTTATATAGAACAAGTGATGTAGCACTAATCTAGTTTCTTTCTGTAACATGGTAAATTGGCCATGTGGATACTGGAGAAATAGTAAATGCCCTATATTAATTTGGTGTTAGATGATATAAGCAACTTGCAGACATATGGTAAAGTAAATCTAATGACATGATGAATGGAAAACTGGTTAGAAAACTGTACTGAGGACAGTTTTTGATGTTGCTCTGTCAAAACAGATGATTGTATTAAGTGTGTTTAGAAAAGTCTTTTCCTGAATCATTATTTTCACCATTTTCTCTAGTGACTTAGATGATGGAAAAGAATAGTATTTTAGTTTATTATTGAAATAATAAGTAAATGACGTTTTGATCAGGACAAGCACAAGGTGGCACACTTTCAAATCATTATTTGCATGATTGAAAGATGGAACAGCTAGATGACCTTTCTGGGCAAAACAGCTAGGAGATTTAGTTGATCACAAACTGAATATAATGATGGAGCCTTAAGATGTGTAAGACACATGTTAAAAGTAGGCATGATAAATCTTCCAGTTATCTCTGGCAAGTCCTCATCTAGAGCCTTATGCTCAGGCATTGGCAGCCCATTTTAAGAAATCTGTGAACCAGAGGGAAGCAGCAAAGGATAGAAAGGATAGAAATGACTTGTTCTTCATGTTTGTTGGAGATCAAGAAAAACATAATGTGCTTAAACTGCAGCGTGGGAAATCCAGGTCAGACAGTAGGGAAGACTCCTCAACTGTAAGGTGATTAAGCACTGGAATAGATCCCTAGCCAGATACCATACTTCAGGGCCCTTTATTGGTCTTCCAGCCTTCTTATGTAGTATGATGAAACTCTCCCGAGTGGTTCAGTTTAGGAAATGTTTTGTGTAAGTGGAAATGCAGAATGCTAGAAGGCAAGGAGTGGAGGCAAGCTCATATTTTGGGTTAGAAGGAGAGAGCTGGGTCAGAGGAAAGTTTATGCAGAAAGCATAAGGTAGTGTGAGCAGATCAGGTCGCTCAGAGGTAGAGGAGAAGAAAATGGACCTAAAACCAAATGAGATTTTGGTAGGTTGTGTCCCCCACCATAATTCCAAGTAAGGACAGTAGGTGGCCCACTACATATGATACTTCAGCAACTATCAGAGAAACCCACTGAAACTATAAATATAACTAAAATATCTTGACATTTCTAATTTTGTGCCATTGCCCAAATTATGCAATCTAAATGTGGCACAAGACATTTAATAAAAGCATCTTCAAACACCCACCGTTTGATTAGGTGACTGTCAATGGTGCATTACATTGTAAAGGTCAATTCTGTTATGTTTCATGAACTTGAGAGACAGCTGCAAAAAGACCGTTGAGCCTCTTTGGGAATTCATGCTTTGTGCATTTGTCTGACAAAGCAATCTTTTTCTTCAGGATCCAGTATTTTACGCAGCTTAGTGCTGACCACAGCTGTCCAAGGCCACGTGGTAATTCTGGTTAAAAAACCCCAACATTATTTGTATTAATAGAATATTTTAGGGACATTAATAATGGAATCCTAAACTTCATGAACTTCCTGGACAAGTTTACTTTCTGCTTAATTATCTGTAGTGCACTAGTACCAACATACAGTTTCACTTATAACAGTGAACTGATAATAGAATACTAGACAAAATTCTAGTGGAAAGCTACAGCTGCAGATAAGTACAGCAGCTACAATGTTTTACTCAAATCCAGTTAATTCAAAGATCTGCCTCTCAGATGAACGTAGCCCTTCTCCAAATGTATTTATATGAATAAAACCAAAAAAGCAAAAGTAATAGGAATATAGTTTAGACCTAACTGATGATGTGAAGGTAAGTAACCTTTACTGTGAATATTTAAAAGGCTAGGTTGAATGTGTATTGATGTGTGATAACTGTATCTAGAAATTCCCTTCAAAAACATGTCCTTGGCTACATGTGTTTGCACAGCAAGAATAAGTCTCTTCCTCAAAGGGTTTCCAAACTGAATTAATCAGAAAGAAAAGGGGTGGAAATACACAGAGAAATGAGCATGTTCAAGATTTTGTAGTCACGGAGTTGGAATTGTTATCAGTTGTATTTCTGAGTTCCAGCCCAGTGTCTCAATGAAGTACACTGCCTGAAGAAGTCTAAGTTTCACATACAAATACTTCTTGAAGGTCTGTGTTTGGCTTGCTCATAGTATTTATCTTATTGATTTCAAAAGGCTACACATATGAATAAGGTGAAGACAGTTTAGCCCTAGAGTTTTCTAGTCTTTCATTTATTTAGGCTGCTTAGATCCCTTCTTTATTTGATAGATGGGCCAGCAGCTCTTCCCCATAAAGATACCTAGTGAAGGTAGTAAATCTTCATCAGACTGCCTACTTTTCTTTCACTCTCTTCTCCCTTTATACTGTCTATTCTGGTAAAGTAATTATATCAAGTTTCTGTTGATACAGACAATATTTCTCTTCTTTATTACAGAAGTCCTTTCATGTTACTGTTTCCCTACAAATAGTCCTTTTCCATTCCTAGTATTATTTCTTCCTGTTGAATTCAGTATTTTTCAGAATATTTTCCCCCAATGTATTAGCTTGTAAACTACATTCTTTTTACAGTACCTTTCCACCCATGATTAAGTTGCAATACTGTTGATCTGCCTACACTGTTATTTGTATCTCCTACCAAATCAGAATCATATTGTAGGCTTTTAGCATAGTCTACAGTGGGTATTTTTTAATACTTAAACAGGAACCATGGCTTTGATATCTGATCTCATTGGCATAGCATTGGCATGGATACTCATTCTTCTCCTGAACATCCACCCACTTTTGCTTTCTTCCTTTTCCTCAAAAAGCCACATACATGCAGACATCACTGTGCGTGTTAAAAAAATAAATATATCACGTCTTGAAGTGAACAGAGTTTAGGTGTTAGTCATGACTTTTAAGGTAAGATCACCTGAAACTAATCGTTCTGCCAAGGATTAATATATCTGTATTTATATTCATTTGTGTATTGGTCTGACAGTCACCAGGTGTGCATTAACCCTTTATATTCTGACAGCCCTGAAATGATGGCGTTCCTGGGTTCTTTGATGGAATTAAGCACCTGAATGTGTGCTCTGCACGGTCATAGATCATAAAAATTCCAACAGAATCATTAATATTTGTCTTTTGCTGAAAATAAGGCCACTAAACAATGTCTATGGTGACTTAAGTGCTCATTACTAAGAGTTTCACCCATGAGGTCTGTAGCTCTTCTGCTTCTGTAAAGCTTTTATAATACCATGAAAAACAAAGTGTAGGGCTCAAAGCAATGCTTGTAGGGACCTGGAGAAGAGAGTCTGATCCCAAAGGTTATAATTTTTTTCTGTTTGGTCTAATGTAAACCAACCAAGTGATCTAATGTAAGATATTGCCTCTCCCAGCAAGCTTTGCTTTTCTATAGTGTTTAACGCAATAGCCTTCCAAACTTCTTGAAGCAAATAAAAGCAAATGAAACTAATACTGAAGTATTCTGGAATCTTAAACTTCAGTGAGACAAGAATAATTTGTTAGGCAACTACTGATTGATTTGGTTATTGTTGCCCATAACTTCATCTCTTGTGAACTTTGTGGTAACTAGAAAGTAAAAAGTTGAGTTGCAAAAACTGCAGTAAGTGTAGTCACCATTAGTATCATCAGTCACAATTCACATTGCTTGGATGAAAGAGAAAGGTGATTTTTGTGTTTAAAGAGTTGGAGTTGGATCTGGGTTCAACTGACTGTGCAATCACATACTCCTGCAAAACTCAGTGATGTCTTCCTCAGACTCTGATTCTTCTACGTACACATTAAATAAAGCTCGGATTCTGGCAGTAATAGCTCTGTTCAATGGCTGCTTAAGGGCACGTCAGCCCAGACTCCATCGCAGCACAGAGATTGTTGAGAGAAGACTGAAAAAACCAGCTGAAGAATGAGTGCTAGTCAGAGTGGTGGGTTAATGAGCTCAGGGACCCCACAGTGTTGTTGAGACCTGAAGTGATTCCACTTCCAGGTAGAATTAGCTCACACAGATCTGTCTCAGCCCTATTACCCAACACTACAAAGTAAGGTCTGAGTGCTTAACCCTGGTCTTTTGCATCTCTGAATGTTAATGTTCTTCTGCTTTGGCACTTCAGTGCTAATCGGGAGTGCACCTGTGAAATGGATCTCCTCATAGCCCCCACTTGCACACTTTAGTTTGTGTCATGAAGAAGCTATAGAATACACAAAATGGCATCCTTCCAGGTGAAGCTTAGTTGGAAGATTCTCCAAGGGCATCTCTAATGCATTTGAATAGCTAAGAAGCATTCAGTCCAAGGGATGAGACTAGAGCTGTGTGTGAAACACACAGTGTTCAGGTTGGATCCCCTGCAGTGTGTTTCATTCTGTGGATCCATTTCTATTGCACTGATTGCTAATATAGACATAGCCCAAAAATCTACTTGCTCCCTAATTCAGGAGGTTTTGCTGCAGCAAATGCATTAGGACATCACATAAAATGTGTGAATTTGGATCAAATCATTAAGATAGGCCAAGCTCATCTAAAATGACAGCTCTTTAACGGTGTATCACCTCAAGAGGGTGAAATAATTATCTTCCAGTAATAATTTATTAACTAGTGAGAACTACAAAGTACTTGCAAATTCAGATGTATATATATCTCTGTTAGATAGAAATCCTATAAATCTTGCAAACTCTGTTAAGGAAGTCATAAAATTACTGATAAAAAATGAATATGCTTACTAAAAAAGAAACTGTGTTTAGACTTTGGTTTCATAAATCCTGGTCATGACATTACTCCTCTCCTAGGAAGAAAGATCCTGAATGCAGTGTGCAGAGGTTTGGTTGACCAAGTGACTGGATTTGGAGCAGATTTACAAGGAAGCTTGCATCCCTTCAGTGAAGTGGCTTGGAGGATGGTAGGAGCAGTAGATCTGTGTCAATGCAGCCTCTACTTCCTTTATCTCTCAGATATGTGGCCAAGAAGTATGCTCAGAGAATAGGGAAATAGCTGTACAGCATTTGGCATCTTGGCAAGGAAGGTATCTTTAAACAATCTTTGCACCTTTTAGCAACACCTCAGAGTGTTTGGTTTAAGACAGCACCATCTGTAATTTCCTAAGCATTGCGTGGCATTTCTCCCCTTTGAACTTACTCCTTTTGACACCAGAGTGGTTCTTGTGCTTGGAAAGAGTTCCTAGAAGAAGAGTTTTCTCGTCACCTCTCTGTATTGCTCAGGCAGTCCTCCCCTAGATGAACACAGAAATTTTAGTCTGTTTATACCATCTGTCACTTTCGTTTGTTCTGAATCTTGCATTAGAAAATCTTATCTCCTAAGCATAAGATAACTGACCACATTAAAAGACCTTTAGTGTATTGACTAAATTGCATATGCCAGTGTTGTTTATGGTGCAGTCTCAGAGAATGTGACTGAAAATTATCACCTTTTTATGATGTATTCCCAGGATTGTTTAATGAAGCCTATGGAGAAGATCTTATTTGGTCTTGATATTTATTTTTTCTTTATTTCTGCAAAAGTCTTTATAAAATCCTGTCAGTTTTCTGTCTTCTTACATTTTATGGCTTTTCCACAAGTACTTCCTCAAGTGGGGGAAAAATATTTCCTGGGTGTAAGTTTTCAGGTTTGTTAATACTGCGTGGAACTACAGAAGGATGTTCCACTTGGCCTCACTGAAAAGTTCTCAAAGTTTAAATTTAATTGTGGCCTAAAAGTAGAAATAACTCTGAATGCCTTCCCTCCAGCCTTACCTGAAAAGAAGACTTACTGTTAGTACTGCATTCTGTCTTCTCAAATGCTTCTACATCCCAGTGCTTTTCTCTCCCTCTCAGCTGGCCTATAATTCTCTGTCCTATAAAAGAGGGCTTTGCTGCCATTTTCCTGTGTTTTTTCTCTTTCTCAGGCACTTTCTTCAGCTTTCAGCGCTGCATTGCAAGCTCCAGATCAGATCTTGCTTTCACATACAGCACAGTGAGGAGATTATGGCCCCTCTCACCCTTTTCCATTCAGTAAAGTTTTATGAGCACTGTTCTGTTTCGGTGTTTGTTTCACTGCCACTCTGCACCTCATTCAGTCATTTCTACCAGCCAGGTGGCACTGTGACCAGATAGAGTTTTACAGATTTTTTTATCAGTGTTACTAACGATACAAAGGACAAAAAAGCAAGGACGAGTTGGACCCTCATATACTGAATTTGGTTAAATTTGCTTACTTATAAAGCATGTGAGCACACCTAAATTTCAGATTAGAGAAATATATGATGTATTTTCACAGATGATGAGAATCCATTTTAGGCATGAAATGTCCTTTCTCTTCCTGTGCTTTGTAAAATAGGCCCCTTGCAAATGAAAATGGTATGGCAGTAAATAAGATAATTCAGCAAAACCTAATTCATAAAAATGAAAATGTATGCTCTCTTCCCTCTGGCAATATATTCCAAAGTTTAAATCAATCTTTGTGTTTCTTTTAAACAGTCTTTAAATCTGCCTCAATGGAAAAGTTATTCCAAAGTTTGAAAATAACCTCTATCATATTATTTATGAACTCAAAATATTTTTCCAGGAGCATATATTATTTCTAGGCTTGTTTCCCCAGGAGTCCCATTATGAAATGAGCTTTAAAGCTACAGTTGGAAGGTGAATTTAATACCAGTCATATAAAATATAAAGTTCCAGTCCTGCAAACACGTCTGTGTCTAACTTTAAGCCGGTGAATATTTCTACTAACTCAGTGGAAGTACTCTCACTAAAGTTAAGTACATCTATTGAGTGTTTGGAGGCCTGGATCTGAAAGTACCACAGTAATAATCATAAGTAAATATTTGTACAGCCTTTTCTTTCTCTAAATGTTTAATTCTCTGAGCATCTTTAGAATTCCTAGCTAAGAAGTCTGTTTTGAAATACTAAAAGTTTTGGAACAAAGCCAGAAGCTAGAACCCTGCAGACCTTGCCAGTTTTGATTTACACAGGCATCAACAGTTTCTGGGTACTCTGGTTCTGGTTTGTATCTTTGCAATTTAAGATTAGTATGATCTGTTCAATTTAATGTGAAGAAAATTTAGTAACTTCATTTACAGCATTATGAAATATAAATATATTGTGTTTGCTTTTGACTGAAACCAGAAACAAGACAAATAGCTGCTTATTTGGATATACTTAAAGGTAGGTCAAATTTAGAAAAAAAAAGTTTGTTTTGGAGAGGACAATGTTTCCAACTTGTCTAGGCTAGAAAACCAGACCTTGACTGAAAACATTAAAATTCTTCTTTAGAGAGAAATATTCAGTTAAATAAGTGTAAACACAATTTGACACCTTTTTTTCAGTGTTTGTAAGCACAAGACCACGTTGCAGTTTTAACTGCCACACTTTGCTTTAAATATGGCCAGTTTTTCTTATCAGAGCCCAAAAGAGACAAGAGAAGGGAAAATAAGTCTTCCTTAGCTATATGTTTCCCAGGCCCACAAATGTACTAGTGATTCTGCTTTGTAAGATTCATTTTTTAGTCAGAATTGTTGCATGTCACATGTTCATTAGCTTTAGAAATATCTTATTATATAGCCCATATTTCTTTGTATTCTGCCTGTGCACATGTGACAGCCATAGGCTGTCAGCATTAGAGTTTCATAGACAGCCAGAAGTTCACAGCAGATGTGTGTAAAGCATCTACAGCCAGCTTTTTGAGGAGGAAAAACAGTCACTTTGCACACAAATACAATATATGAGAACTGAAATCAAGTACAAGCATTCCAGTGTGGTCCCAGCTGCATTCATGGGTGGATCAGTATCAGCTTCTGTCGAAAGTGCTTTGCAAATACTGAGGTGAAGCATATTTCAAAAGCGGCATATAGAGTGTCCAAAGATCTGTAGAAATGTCCTTTCACATGACACAGAGAAGTGTGTGAGTGAGAGTCTGTTAACACAGAGGTGGTGAGAGAAATGTGTCATTTTGCACATTTTGGGGAGAGGGAAGCATGGCTGTGGCAAAGGAGACAGCTTCTTTTGGAATAAAAGTCATCCTGATGACAACAAAATGCATTCATATACATCTGGAGAGAAGTGTCAGCGAGTGGAAGTTAGCTGTACATATCTATTAGCTGTACATTAAAATTTGAATGGGCTTTGCAGTGTAAACTTGTGGACACTTACAGTATATCATTTGTTGTCTTTAAGTAAACTTGCACTTCAGCCCAACATATAATCTCTCCAGAAGATGTCAGAAATAAATAATAATGCTGATATTTTAAACAGCAATAGGAAAGTTAAAACATAAGCACAGAGGAAATACTGCATGACTCCTATTATATGAATTCTACCATCAGTTAAATCAAACTCAACTGCTATATTCAGTGTCTGCAATATGGAGAAAAGAAAGTATCCATTTGGAGAAATCTAGATATTACTACATTCCTAAAACCCAACCAACCAACAACAACAACCACAAAAAAAACCCCAAAAAACCCCACCCAAACAACAAATAAAACCACATCCCACAATTGCCGTGATCTTGTGACAAAAAAACTGCATCTTTAAAGCTACTCTAAAAATAGAATGAATTATCATAAAAAGCTTTAATCAATGGAGAATTCCCAGCTATCAAAGCATACAAATGTCAGTTAATTCCAGATACCTCAACCCTCCTAACACAACATCGTATAGAAATCTTCCTTCCCCTGGCACACACGTGCTCCTCTCTGCCAGAGTTCTGTACACAAGTTGACACGGAATCTGATGGAGGTGTTGTTGCAGATGATCTTTATCCTTTCATCAGGCTTCTAGAAAGAGTCTTATGTTTCTATTCCTGTACCCAGGGTTGTAGACAAGAAGAGAATAAAAAGCAGCATACAGGTCAGGAGAAGATAGGGCCAACAAAACTCTTTCTTCTTCATTCCTCAGCTTTTCCATGCTGACTTGTACTAGACCCTGAGGTTGGTTTCCTCTCCAAAAATGGGAAATTGAGGTGAAACACTAGGATGTCTTGCATGACAGAGCCTTACAAAAAAAACCTGTCAAACCAACAGTCTCTGGGAAATAGCCAGAGAAATATCAGTTCTCCTAGTTTTATTTCTTATAATTGAACCCAATCTGTAAAAGGCTTGCACTAGTAACAAAATTCAATCTGCTACAGTAAAACCCTTCACTGGAGCAAAAAAGGCTATCTTTTGTCCATCTCTCAAATTAATCTTTGCCAAGAAATTATACATAGCTTGAAAGTTAAACAAGATATTTTTGTTCCTAGCTACCCACAAAAGAACATCCTTCAGTATTGTTTTGGAAATACTGCAGCACAATTAAGATAGAACGTAAATCATAGAAAGAAGATTTCCTGTAGTCTTTGAAATATACTAAAGCAGCCTGAAGTGAAAGCAAGGACCTTTACTGTTGCTTAATGCCAAGTGAACATTCCTGTCCAAGAAACAAATTTATGATTAAGATCTCACAAAAAAAAAAAAAAAAAAAAAAAAGGAAAAAAAGAAAAAGAAAAAAGTTCTCTCTTGTGTTCAAAGATATAAAATATTATGATGCTTGCTTACATTCTGTTTGAAGTAAAAAAGCATCCAGAAAGTAATACCCAATAACTTCAAACAGGACTTCATGACCTACTGGGAAAGTAACAGCTTTGGGCCATGCTTAAATCTCAATTGTCAAAGTGATTTTAAAGTGGAAAAGAAGTTTTGGGGCAAAAGAAGGAGAGTCATGAGAGAACAAGCAGAAGGGTACAAAGAGTTTTAATAATTAAGGGCCTCAAAAAGAAGATCCTTCATTTCAAGTCTACTATGTGAAAAATGTGGGAAATGAAGCAAGCCTGCATTTTCTCCCCTCTTCACCCAGTCAGGTTGTCTGAAGGAGCTCTTGAAGACAGAAGAAGTAGTTCAAAGGTCCTTTTATGGACATCTATCAGAGTGCTCACTGGCTCAGCTTATTAACACAGAAGCAAAAACATGTTTGCACTAAAGTCAATAGTCAAATTCCCATACCATGACATTATCAAAGGTACTTCAGGAGTTTATCTCAAGATACTTGATAGACACACAAGGTTTCCATTCAGACTCTGGAAATTCTTGCTTCTTGTCTCAGCATTTGTTCTCACAACTGGCTTAGTAGATGTATGTATCTCCCCTTTGATAATGAAGACTTATGAAATGCCACTGGAGCTCCACATACCCACTGATGGTACTCTCATGTCTGTTCTTTTTAGATGTGGAAGTCTGACTCTTCCTGTCTGAAGTAAGGAGATACTGAGTAAATAGCTGCACTGGATCCACAGGAAGGATGAGGTCAAAGAACAGGCACACATTTTCATAATTCAGAAGGTGTCTCCACATCCTTACCCCATTTTTTTTTTAAGCTGAGACAGTTATGGAGACAAAAGCAAAATAATCACCTGTGGATAAGTTATTTCTGAAATTAAATGAAGTTTTCAATCTATGCAGGCTGATTATCAGTGGATAGACCTTCATTTGTTAGAAATGGAGGAAAGTGAGAAAGTGAGGATAGATGGAGAGTTTCCTTTACCGAATATTATATAATAACAATTTCATTTTTTAATAGCATCATATAAACAAGCAATAAAGTGATAAAAGTTCAAGTCTTAAAAGTCATCAGTACAGAAACAACATTAATGACACAAGGATTCTTCAAACAGATTTCTAGAAATTATCAGCTTAGTAAATACAACTGCTCTAATTTGAGTGCTTCAGTGCTGGAGCACTTGGAAGCTGTACAGCTGAAACACCATTTAGAAAAATATTCATAGCTAGATTCCAGACATTTTGAAATGTAATCAGTTCTGCAATTATATTTGTATCCAATCATTACTAAGAGTGATTTTAAAAGATATATAAACTGTGTAAGATTAAGTTGATTCAGACGGCAATGGCTCACAACCCCCTAATGAAATTACCATGTTAGAGCACTCTTTTTCAGCATCTTGTGGGGCACTGCACTCTCTGCAGAATATCATTTCCTAACTCTTGAAGAAGGTAAGTGGGATATCAGGAAAGGTGCACCTTATGCAGGTAATGCAAATATAAAAATCTTGAATTTTAAAGGAAAGAAGGAAGAACTTGGAAGAAAGAAAGAAAGCAGGAAATGGTGACATAAAGTGAAGAGCATATTATGTGGGTTAGATGCACTAGCTTCATAAAGAAGAAAGTCCCAAAAAGCTCTTACTAATACAATTTTCAAGAAGGCTGTACTGATTTCTATGAGTCAACAATGTTTATTCAGTTTGGGCCTGATATATATGAACTTTGATGGCCTGATTCCTGTTTAACACAGCTGTGACACTAAAATTTGTCTCTGGTTATGCATCTGAGTGGTGATGACATTAAAAATGAAGAACAAAAATAGGAAACTATTTTTCAATTAGTCTGACAAATGATAGCATAGTAGAGTCCTGAACTCTTATAAAACCCTACAGATATTCCCGTGAAGAGTAGATAATACTTTTCCTCAGATGATGTAACTGTTCTGACATCTAGTCTCAGGAGATTTCAAAGCATAATCAGACCTGAACTCATTTGATATTAGTATCATGTCAGTTGTGTCTTCTGAAGAAAAATATACCAGTGAGAGATCTCTGAAATTGATTCTGCAAAATATCAAAACATAGTCAACTTAATCCAGCAAAATCTTCAAGGACGGACTTAAATAAATTATTAGGGTCACTGAAATCAACAGGGATAGTCTAATAAGGGCCAGCATGCTCAGCACCTTGCAGATTGATCCCCAATGAGAAATATAAATGCAAAAGTCATTGTTCACTTTCTAATCTAACCACTCTTTCCTTTGTCTTCCATATGTGAGAGGAAGGTGGCTATAGGTGTGAGTGACATTCATAACCAGCACCTCTTTTCTTTCCAACTCACAAGAAAACTGAGAAATGACATTTGCTGCCCTAGAAATTCTCTTCAATGACAGGCACCTTCCAATACAACCCTATTTTCCTGAATGTAATCTATTAAAGTATCCAGTGCCTGTGGCTGCCTTTATGCCTTCAAGTGCCTTCCAGCATAAGAATTACAGGGAAGCTGTATGGTCTGAGAATAGAAAATAACTCAATGCTACTTTACTTATATATGCTATAATTCAGCTTACATATGTTATTTGTTTCTTACCTTCTCTTAATCAACATTTTCTTTTGTGATTTTGAACTTGAACTTGAGCCCAAATTAAAAAAAAAACAAACAAACAACCAAAACCCAAAAACCAAAATGCAAACAAAGAAACAACAACAACCAAAAGAAATCCACAAAAAGCAACCAACCAAACAACAGATCGATGATTAGGTGAAAGATATATTTATTAACAATGAGAGAGTCTTTGTTTTCAGACGGTCCTCAGTCACCTTTTAAAACAGCTTGTTAAGCCTAAATGCATCTTCTTTAGCTAAAGACTGAAAGGGAGTTGCTTCCTCACTGAAGACCTGCTCTGCATGCTAACTCAAACTGGAGAGGGAACATTCATGGAAGTGTTATTTTTAGCATCTATAGCACAGCAGTAAAGCGTAGTCATATTCTTCAACCTCAAACTTCAGACCCAAACCCCTCTTTTCTCTTACTCTTTTTCAGGCTTTACACAGCTTGCTTTCTTGCCTCTTCTTGCTCCCTGGACAGATGCATGGGGAACTGATGAGGATATCATGACCCTTTTCATCCAGTCCTTTGAACTTGGCCCATAGTTGAGTCATTAGGCTCATAATATCAGGAGCTTTTTTTTATCTATGGAGAAAAGGGCTTAATTTATCCTAAAAGCTTCCTCATAAACACTGTTTTGTAGATTATTTTTCTATTTATCAGGAAAGAAGCATTACAAGAGATGATCCCGCCAGCCATGAAACTGTAGTTTCTTACAAGTGTTTATCATAGTATGGCATTTTCATAACAAGTTACTTCAACACTAGCCATTTAAAAATAGTTGCTTTTGTATTTTCCTGGGGCACAGCTGTCTCACTTCAGAAATTTTTTGTGAGAGGTTTCAGTTGCCTTGGCAACAGCCTTTGACAAGTTCTGTCTGTGGGGCTTCAGAGAAGAGAAATTGCTTGGAGGAGAGGTCCATGCCCTTCTCACTGACTTTCCTATACAAACAGTACCAAGTTTCTGAGACCTGCCAGTAAATACATATCAAAGAGTACATTCCCTGACTGTCACATGGTATTAGAGGGAAAAGAACTTATGAAATAAATACACCGGCTAAGAGCTAACTGGTTCAGATTCTATCATATGCAATAACATGAAGAAACAGAACTAGGTTGTTATACATACTCTTGCCTGAAAAATTCACTTTAAAAATGGTGGTAGTGCAGCTGCCAGGCCCAACATGTATCTTTGTATGAACACCATCAGACTTAAGAGCACTTAGAATGTTAATAACAAGAAGATTTTTAAGAGGTAATTTTATGCATGTTTATTGTTTGTAATTTTTGCTATCACAAAAGATGTTTCTTGCCATTTTCTTTCTTTTTTTTTTAGGCAAGATGATATTTTTTCATCTCTGATCAGGATGTCAATCCAATCTAATTTATTTGCTATTTGGGTCAGACAGATGTTCCTTTCTACAGATTAATCTTAGCTTTGGACAGTGTCTCTGTGTCTCTGTTCACCTCTTTTTTCATATTTTGTGTTGTCAAAAATTATTTATTTATGGAGTCTCTTGCTACTGAATTCCAGGGAGCTTCTGAAAAAAGTCGCTTGACTTAACCCCTTCGTTTGCTGGGTCGTGTGTGGGTGCAGTCCTCAGGCTTCTAAAAGCACTGTTCAAAGATGAGCTGTGACAATCCTTGAAGCTTTTTTTCTTACAGAAAGGTGAGATTGTGCCTGATTATACAAAAGCTAGTTTTGGCTAGGTGACTGTACAAACTGGATTTCTTCTCTCAGTCTTTCATTGTACTTCATCTGCTGACAGAGTCAGGAAGCTGGTATCTTAAGAAAATGTGGGTGCTCTGGGCCTATAAGGTATCCTCAAGATTCTGGTATCATCTAGTAAAGTTAGTGACAAGATTAAGGAACATGAGGTTAGCAGCACGGTCTTGTCTGACAGCACTAAGCTGCAAAATTAGTTCTTGGCTGGATAGCAAATTTGGGATCAGGAAAAAATCAGATAATTTAGTAAGGAATCTGTGAGTGTCTAATATCTGTCAAGGCAGCTACTTACACTGTGAACAGCTTTATGGAAGAAAGTTAAATGGAGGATATGAGTAGCTACCAATTATAATTTTGTTTGGTGAGTTGCATAGGATGGAAATATGATAAAGTTGAGAGTAATGTGCGAAAGTTTTCTTGCCATTTTCAGAATCTGCCTACCAGATTGTGGCTCCTGTCCCACATAATTGCACAGAATAGTTTATTTGGGATTGAAACCAGTGGGAGCCTACACCAGACGTTACAGTAATCCAGATCCTGCTTCCTAAGTAATGTGATGAAAGTTTTTTTTTATTTTCCCCTGTTCTAGGATTAATTATTTTCCTAGTTTACAGTAATATTTTCAAGTTCTTTTTGCTCCTGTCTTTCAGTAAAGTTTTCTCTTCTGCTTTTAAACTAAATTTCTGCCATATAGTGCTTTATATTTCACAATAATAAGCCGTCAAACATCTTATAAAATATGAGGCAGGTCCCCCAAAACTGAGCCTGGCCTTAAAATAAAATTACAATACGAAAGCAATAATGGATTTCTAGTTCTCTTCATATGTTTATTGGTGATAGCACTTAAAATTTACGTTTGAAATTTCACCCTCAAACTGGAATGCTAGAAAGTTTTCTTTTTCTTTTTCTCTTTTTCTTTTTCTTTTCTTTTCTTTTCTTTTTCTTTTCTTTTCTTTTCTTTTCTTTTCTTTTCTTTTCTTTTCTTTTCTTTTCT
>JAAGNO010016237.1:7131-23363 GCA_033439905.1 Ceryle rudis | reverse complement strand
TCTTCTCTTCTCTTCTCTTCTCTTCTCTTCTCTTCTCTTCTCTTCTCTTCTCTTCTCTTCTCTTCTCTTTTTTTTTTCTCCCCCTGTAATAAGAACATCTGCAGTCTTTAAGTACCCTTATTGTAACAGTTGAGAATCTCAGGGAAAAGCAACTATTGCAGGACTGTTAAAAAAGAATTAAAAATTGAGAGCATAATGATAATGATCATTAGTATGATGATAATCATACTATTTTTACTAGTGCTGAATCCTTACAATTAAATTTCCAATCAGGAGCAAGAACAGAACTATAATATGGACTTTGCCTCTAAATTCACATCTAAATGAGTGGCACATTCATGGTATGGTGATACACATTAGTATAAAATCCTAACAGAAATAATTCTAGCACTGCTGCTATATAATCAAAACAGTAAAGAAGCATCAGCAAGTAGGCCCCAACAATGGGAAAAGGTTAGCACTGACAGTGTCTTATAGCACAGCAGCTATATTCAGTGCTGAAAACTGCTATATGCTTCTACCAGTAGATTACAAGGGACATGTTTTATTGAAGATGATATTTATAGTTCAGCAACGGTTTGAATAGTGAATTTGTGACAACTAAAAGTCTCAGCCTGGAATTTATGGCAGGCAAAAAGCAAGGTTTGCTTATTCATAGACTTAATTAGATGTAAATTGAAGGCTCCCAGCAAAGATTTTGACCCCACCCTGGGCTTCATAAGCCCAGTTCATGAAAAGTTTTGCAGACTGCTGTTGTGAAAAATCAGGAAAAAAATAGCTCCTTTTTAATAGGTTTGGGTCTTGCAAGGCCAGCAAGGATCTAATGAGATTTTCAGAGAAGTCACTGACAAATGTAGTGATACACCATGCTGAATGAAATAGAAGACCTGCAGGAAAAAATCATACCTGATCTTCTAATTTTTGGTACTGCATGCAAATGAAGGGAAGGAATTAAGGATTTATGGACAACATTGTTAAACCTTTTGTTTGAGGCCATCACAATGAAACCTCAATGTTCTTTTATATAATTTTCATATATTCCTTACAGTTCTGTGTAGTAAAGTGCCTTTAGTCTAATAACTGTTCTATCAATGTGGAAGTGAAACTAGAAATTATAGAAGAGCAGAAGATTTGTCTGTCTTTCACCATTAGATTGCATATGAGCTTAATGATTGTTTAATTATTCCTCTTTCACTCTGATGTGTGTACAGGCAGAATAAAACTGTAGGAATGGTTATAACATGGATGGACGTATCAAAACAAATCCATATATGTTGTTTGAATAAATCTTAATGATTATTTAAATACCATAACACTGGAGTGGCATTTTAAGCTCAGTAGAACTAAGTCTTTATAGAAAGTCTTACAGAAATTTACAGGGACCATATGTGTACAGAGCATTTAAATTTGTCAGTAATCACAGTGAAAAAGAACAAACTCAACCCAAAGGTGCCATTCAGCTACATTGTTGGTGTCTTTCTCATAGACTGCATGTTATCTTCTCAAGGTAGGCTTTTTGGATTTCAGTAGCCCTGTTAACCCTGTGTAGGTTGATTCCATATAGAATCATAGAATAATTCAGGCTGGAAAAGACCTTCAAGATCATCAACTCTAACCATAATATGTTTGCTCTATCACGTCCCCAGAAAATTCCTCCAACATTATGAATAAACAGATAAGAGAAGGGGGTGCAGGAAAGGTAAGTAGACCACCTAGGCTTCTTTAAAGCCCTTTGGGTCTCAAATGTTTTTCATTATTTCATTTTTAAAGAATGCCTTTTATCATGAATAATGGGCCTGATGACTGATAAAGACAAGAAAGTACGGAGAACACATACGAATTTACTTACTGTTTGAACTTAACAAGGGTGCAAGTTTGCATGTAGCCATATCAGGTTTGTTACTTTTCCTGCCCACATAGATACTTTTTTTCTCCTACCAAAGAAGTGGACAATGAGGAATGCATTGGCCATTTGTCAAATGAAACATCTGAGTATATGCTTTGTACCTCTAGCATATCAAAGCACGCAGTCATTAAAGTTATGAAAAATTTGCAGTTCTCTATTACACCAGAAGAACACAGTAGGGTCTCCTATTCCATTAACAAGTTAGAACTTCCTAATACGTGTCCTTCCATGACACTGGTTCTTGTAAACTATTCTTGTTTCCCTGTGCTGAACATAGGAAGAGGTTTTGAACACATCAGCCAAAAGGTTCTAAATGCAGTTGTGATTCTGAATGGGAATTCAGTCCTGCTGAAAGCATTTTGAGCTCCTCTGATTAAATCCTGCAGTTTTCCACCATTTTGGGGGAACAGAATGCAAAAACCTTTGCCACAAACACAGATTTGTGGCATAAATTAGCTATTCCATTTTCAGCCTTAGAGAAGCATATCGAGGAATTTTGTCTTCTTTTCCAAAATGCTTTAGGCTTATGTTTCAGCTACTTTCTTGTGTGGTTTCAGTCTCCTGTTGCTAATTGAAGCAATCTTGAATGCCATCTTAAAAAAAATAGAAAGGCTCTTTTATGGTTTTCTTTCTGGATGTAGAATCAACAGCATTAAGAGGGAGTGCATTTTTCCATGTGGCTGATAGGACCTCATAGTAAGTTGCTGTGAGTAATAATTAAGGTTGGTCCTTTTAGTCCTTCCTCTTTTCTTTTCTTGCTGCATCTAGTAACACTCCTAGAAGCATGAATCACATCAATGTCTTCTGTCTCAGCAAATGTGATTACCAGTTCTGTTGTAGAATTTATCCTAGGATTCCAAAGCAAAAGTACATCTAGAAAATGTGGATGACATATTTACAATGTTTCAGACCACTTATAAATTATTCTATTAGTCTCATAAAGCTATAAATGTTCAAAATAATGCATTGATAAGAGATTAATCTTCTTACCAAGTCAGTGCTCACATATAGGAGAATTTATTTTGGAAAATGTCACATTATCTGTAAATAGGCTAACTCTTCAGTTCCCTGAAGTAAAACTACTTGTATTCCATTAACAGAGTTTAAGCATTTTTATTTTACCTAGATTTACTGTTTTCTCAAATATTCCAATTTTATCTCTTACTGTTCTATTTCCCATATATGTGGAATTCCTTGCTTGTGTGTAAATATACCCTGTCTGCACCAGCTGGACTTTAATGAGGCCTCTGAACTTCATTGTGTTCCCTTTA
The DNA here is from genome assembly GCA_033439905.1 of Ceryle rudis. Classification (NCBI taxonomy): domain Eukaryota; kingdom Metazoa; phylum Chordata; class Aves; order Coraciiformes; family Cerylidae; genus Ceryle; species Ceryle rudis. Next base: position 20,186 of record JAAGNO010016237.1, on the reverse strand, counting down.
AATGGTAGACTCTGATGTCTTTGCTTTCTTGAAGACTGGCCCTCAAGTGTAGAAAAGAGCTGAACCTCAGCAGCCCTCTTGGCCATCTGTAAAGCCTGTTCCTTCTCTCAGGATCTTGGGCATAAGCTGGTAGAAGGGCTTAGAAAAAGATGTTGCCTGCTCTAAAAATATTGCTCATTTTAATTTCCTGAGGCTCTAGCATCTCACTGAAGTATCAAGGAATCCAAATAAATAGAGACCTAATGGAGTGCTCAGTTCATCCAAGTAAAACATAACCCTGTAACACTGTTCTCAGGAAATCTTTTCTGATAGATGATAGACAATGGAGCATCACCAAAACTTCCACCCTGTCTTTCCCCTGTCACCTCTGTCCCCACTTCCAAATACTAGTTAGCGTCTTTCTTATACCCAGCATGTGTCAGCACCTCTTTTTATCGGGTTGTTCAGAAACGAGAGCAGATTCCTTCCTGAGCAGACTAATGGCATGCACAGCATGGAGCATTTGGCAGTGGGTTTTCACTTGGAACCATGATGCCCAATCCTGCATCCCAGTTTTGCTTTAGAAGGTATGAAGGAGCTGTTGGGAACACAACTAATATTTAGCAGTGTGGATGGCCAGTGAATCAAACCAAATGGAGTCAGTTATTAAATACTGTAGATATATTGAGCAAAAATAGGTTTAGTGGTCACTCTCATTGTCTTCCCCAAATGGCTTTTATTATCATTGTGTGGTAATTACTCACTAGAGTGAGTAATAAGCCATTTTTGTTGTTCTTCTTTGTATTTTGGAATAAAAATTTTTATGTTGTAAGGCACTATGTATAGATGTTTAAAACTGTTCACACCAGACTGCAGGGAGAATTTCAGTCAGAGTAAGTAAATGATTAACTCCCCAGTACTCGGGATCTTCAGGAAGTTACAGGGTGGTTTTCCACAGTAAAATCCACAATTCACATGTGAAAAGCCCATATTGTTGGTTGGTTGATATGAAATAGCTTCTCTCAAGTGTAAGTTTATACTTATTTGAAGGCCATTTTGCATCACTAAAATGGCATCTTAGGAAGACGTGGTGAATGGTGAGGAGGACAGGACTCACTCCTCCATCCCCAGCATTTGGACTACTCTGGAATGGTTTGGATATGGGGATATGGGTCACTGGTGCAACATGACTGTGCTAGCCAGCTGTTGAGCCAGAAGGCTCAACTCTTCTCCTCTTTTCTTACATTATTTTCTGGCAGCAATTCCTGCCATATTCTGGCACAACATTTTTCCCCACCTTCTCTCAGACTCCTCAGAGATGCCACCAAATTGCCATTCTGAGAACAGGAAGGGTGGTGGAGCAGTGGCAGGAGAACAAAGAATGAAAACTAACAGGAAGAGCAAAAAAAAAAAACCCCATACTTCATCTCTTCCCTGAGAAATTTATGCCTGCAAAGTGTAAGGTGACCATGGGTTAAATGGGATATGGGCTGTTAGAAACCACAAGAGTTAGTTAGGTTGTCTTTTTTTCCTCTCCTTCCACCTAAATCTAATTTAAGCAAGCCTGAGTGTAGCAGTTTTGGTGAGTTCTGCAAGTGAAAAATAAGAAACAGTGGTATATGGAAACTTTGATGGTAAAAAATGAGAAAGGAAAAGAGTGAAACTTGTGTTTTTAACAAAATTCCTTCTCACAAGAATTTGTCAGTAAAGGAGGAGATATTTGAGAGAAAAAAAAAATTTTAGCCTATTGTCCTTTACCAAGGGTGTTTTGCACCAGTATAAGTTCCTGCAGTATTTACAGTGGATGGAAACTGTGCAAACAATCTTGCTTTCCAAACCCAAGTACCCTTTGGCATCTTTACTTACTAACATTATCCAAGAATAAGAGCCAATTATAGTTAAGCTCCAGTGGCTCACAGCTTCTGGGACCAATGCTGATTCATTTGCAATGGAAAAAAATAAAGATTAATATCACTGAAGTAAACTGTGCTATTTTGACTGAAAAAGAATATCAGAACCAAAGGCATTGTACAAACTGTCTAAACTTTAGTTATGCTGCATATAGGCAGAAATTTCAAGAAGGAGGTTGAGAAAGTCTACTGCCTCAAAATATTTAATCTTAGAAGTAAGTACCTAGAGGTCAGAAGTTAGCCACCTACAGGTTGATGCCATACATGTTCAGAAGCAACCTAATGTGGGAATTTACCTCTGTTATCTAGATCTTTATGCCTTTTTACCTATGACCATGCACAGACATTATCTGAAATACGGATGCTTTCTGTCTCCCATGTTCAGTTCCCTACATTCACTTTCTAAGAAGAGGGCTGGGTTGCTTGGCCATGCTGGGAACTGACAGAGGAACAGTGCCCTGTCACTTAGAGCAAGCAAGAAGAGGCATTGATTCTGCCCTGTTGTTTAAAGCACTCAGATGAAAAAGGGAAGAGTTTATTCCCCAGAAAGGGTGCCATACAGAATGCACTTTTAGTGGATGAAATTAAAATAATTCAAGGAAGCTGGCACTAGAGCCCGTATCTGCCTGCTTCTAGGGCTCAGGACCTCTAACACTACAGTCTCTGGATCAAGGTTGGATTTTTCTTGCTCTCTTTCTGGCCCTGGGACACTTGCATTCTTAGATACTCAACACAAAATAAAGGCAAGACAAAGCTGTTCAGGAACTTGAATACTCTGAGCAGAGATACTTCAGCTGTATGAAGTGCTAGGAAAAGTATGTGCAAGCACGTGTGTGCCTCTGTGTGTGTGTGATATGGCTCAGCAATATGAGGAATGAGACCACACGCTGGAGGAGAGAGAAAAAGCAGCTTCAGCAGTCTGAACAGCTCTGCTCTGTAGGCTTGTGGAAAGCCTGGAGAGGTGGCTCTTGGATTAAGGTTCTGGCAGAAGAGTCTTGAAAGAGTAAGTGAAGAAGCTGTCATAGGCTGTTTGATTTCTTTCTGCAGTCAAAAAAGCGAGATTTTTGCCTTCCTCTAGGTCAAGTTGAGTAAAAGATATGTGATTGAATCCATTACTAAGTTTTCTTCCAAACTGGCAGATCTTACTACATCCTGATCTAACAGCAGCTTAGAACAAAACATGCAGCTAGTAGCAGTAGATGTTTTCTTCTCTGCTCATGGGGAATGTGAAGATATTTTTAGGAATTTTCATATTTTTATGTTTCAGTGCTGTGCCTACTACCTCACTACTGCTTTTTTGTGGTATTCAGAAACAGTATCATTTTATAAAACCAAACTTCAGTTTTGGTCCACCATTTTTGTTCTTTTGTTTTGCAGTAGCTCAAATACAACTCTGAATTGTCCTAAGAAGATGACACCCTGGCTTCCTGTGTTAGCTGTACTTCTGTAATGCTTCCATCAACTGACAGATAATTGACTTTAAGTTTGAAGTGAATCCTGCAACTCATACCCATTGAGTTACTTCAAATTTATATAAGAAATGAGAATCTGAGCCTCAGTTGACAACTACAGATCAAAATGGTATATGTTACCTGCCTTTTTTCACAATCAGTGGCTTGGCACGTAACCCATTGTCAACAGAGGAGAGGCTGACGGGGAGACATACAACTGCAAGTTTTAAATAGTCTGAGAGGGGCTAAGGCTCACTTTTGTCAAAGGGAGGAAAGATGGTGGGGAAGTCAGTCAGCTTGCTTTGGAAAGGAGCCAAGATGCTCCTTTCCTCCCTCCAGGGAAACCCTCTGACTTCTGGAAGGAAGAACATATCTATTGAAAGAAAGATGGCTCAAGTTTAGTAAGAGAAGTGAATGAACTGCAGTCTGGCTGCCCTGTTGAAAGCAAGTAGTGCTGGCTTCTGCAGAGACAAGGAAAGTTATTAAGTACCTTTCCTCCTACCTGAACTGACATCTTTTAAGATGTAAATTTCATTTATATACAAATGGTACACACACAAATCCTGCTGGAAGTGAGACAGTGCTCATGATTCATGTTTCCTGCTGTGTGAGTGTCCAGGTGAAATTTCTTCCCACTCACTGTCAGCAGTGGCCTGGGTCAGGCTTAGACTTGGGCTCAGGCTTGGGCTCACACCTAGGGCTAAGCTCAGCTTCCACAGCAGTTCCTGGGGTTTGTCCCATCAGCTCCCAGCAATGTGGACGGTGCATTTAATGGAGTAAATAGTTTAGCAATGAATATTACAAAGTAACCTTTTATTTGGTCTGTTGTTTTTCCTTAAAATGGGGGATGGATGTTTTGCTGCCAGTTTGTGTGTTTATTTTCCAGTTGCCATAGAAAATAATTGACTTATTTTCTTCTAAGAATAAATATCTTTATTCAAGCTCCCTAAAAAAAGGCAGCCAAGACTTGCACTGAGGCCCCACCCAGGCTGTCTGCTGCTACAGCCCACAGTGGACAGATTAAGCTTTACCATTTTTACTGGGGCTTTTGAACTGTTGGATGAAAATGTGTTTCTTACAGTACATTTATCCTGCTGACTCCTACTGTTTCAGACCAGAGATATGGTTCTAATGAGAAGCCTAAGGAGATGCAGAATGTAAAGGAGACATTCAACAGTGTCATTGCCCTGGGCTCATTGCTGTTTCCACACCATTTCTTTAAATCCCTGGAACAGATAACTAAGCCACATTTCAGAATGTTTCTCCTGGGCATTCCTTTCTTCTTTTCCCTTTCTCTGGATATATAAGGACTTCATCAAAAACCCACTGAATTTATGAGAAGAGTTCATGGCAACAGGATTTCAGTGCTGAGTATCTTTTGTTTCTGGGTCATTTTCTTCTGCTCATGACTGTAAACTCATGGATGTAAAGTGGGGAGAGAGAAACTTTTGGAACTCCTCATGCAGGTCCCCTCTGAGAACCAGGCCATTTACTTCATTACGCTCTCTGTAACCCCAGAATATGTACTCCAGTCACTTTTTTTCCCTCATACTAGTCCCTGAATATTAATTTCTGTGCATATTGTTCATGTTTGCATACTGCTGTCCACTTGAAATCATTCTAAAATTATTTCTGACAGATTATAGGCAGTGTTTCTGTTTATATACTGGGGATTTGTTTTTTCATTGCTGCTAAGCACTGCACTGAATCTTTGAAAGTCTTTATTTATTGCTTTGTCCAGCAACATTTCTGTTCAATGTTCAGTAGTGTACATGGCAAGTGAGGCAGCCTTGTCATGACTGAGGTTGTAGGACTCCTACCTTATTTACTGACAATGTAGAAGCAGCACAAGAAGTGAAAGAACAGCCCTGTAATTCTGATTTGATTTTATGTACCTGAACAGGTAGTTGTTGTGCATAAGAGTCAGCATCTTCACACCTATCTGTTAGGCAGTAAAAAATATGACCCAGAAGGAGGACTAGACAGAAATTTCCCCAGAATCATGGGTGCATCTGTGTTGTTCATTGGGCCATATTTGAGCCCAGACTTGCTCCTTTTCCTTGTACAAATGCAAGGCCTGACTTGGCAATGGGATCAGGCACATACCAGGGGAGAGAGTCCAGATGTATCCTGAACCTGAGTGCCAGTTCAAGCACCCATCTCCATAGGCTCTTTGCTCTACCTGGCGGATACCAGTCTCCCATCAGGCCAACAGGGACAGCCCCAGGATGCCCTCTGAGCTGCAGGGATGTGGCCGGCATGCCACACGCAGTAGACACCGCAGGGGTGAGCACACAGCACGCACCAGCTCCTCCTGTGCCCTCCAGGCCTCCATATGGTGTGTACCATGGGGACAGTTGTATGTGGTTCCCAAGGCTATCCATCATGTCTGCCAAGGGAAATTGCTGTAATCTACATGTCCTGCCTCCTGGCTACCCTTGGAGAACATCATGTATGTTTAAATGCAGTTGTTTAAACCAAACTGCTTATTTATAAATTCCTTTCTAAAATATGCAAATATACAAAAATGCTCTTAGTCTGTATTACAAGATTACTTCTGATATGAAATTAAAATTGAGGATACCTGGAATTACGAGGTAAATAAGACTGATGACCTCTGGGAAAAGGAAAGGGAAATTATTATTTAGTCAGTGTTGGCTGTAACACCAAGTTAAAAAAAGGGTGGGTTTGATCTTGTGTCTTCCCACTGAGTTTTCATATATGTGACTTAAGTGATCCTAAAGATGCTCATGAGTCTCATGATTCCAGTGTGACAAATTACTTCGTGTTCTCCGTGGATTGATAGCCAGATGAATAAAGACAGTGTTTATTTTACCACTCAGCAGATCTTGCAAATATTATTACTGTGGCATATTTCCTTTGTTTTATTTTATTTCAAGTGGAATTCTATTTAAGATTTTAGGTCACTGCTTTATGCCCTTGGGCTGGGTACAGATCTTTAACCAAGCCATCGTAAATAAACAGCAGTGATTTTTATGTGATTGCAGATCGTGACAAAGCTGTTGGGAACATTTTCTTTAAATGGCATGTCACTTTCACCTACTGCCTTCAGGCCAGTGCATGACATGCAGTAAGTGTCAGGCGAAATGTCACATCTGTGAGGAAGAGCTTGTGTGAATGTAAAACTGGAATGTGGAAAAATGGTGTCACATACCCTGTAATCTAATATTGTTCTGCCTTAAAAGGGATGTTTTCTCTGTGGAGATACATGTTTAACCAAAATGACTTCTGCTTGAAGTTCAACAGAAACTAAACTTATCTGTTTATCCACAGCTTTCTTGGGAAGCTCTTGCTACAGCGATTCAATTCCAAGTCCTTGTATGTTTTGCTGACATGATAAGAGTCTTTAACAAATAAACTCAGAAAATGGAAAGGAGAGGAATTTAAATTGTCTCATGGCATGAGAATAGCAACCTTCTCCTAAGACATGGGAACAGCATCCTACCCCGAAGACTCCGAAGTCTTAGGAGAGTCTCTATTCTTATACTTGGAAGAATTCTAGCATCTAGTGAGGCTTCCCTGGTACACACTCAGCTCAGGAATTTAAGAATTTGTGATACATTATGTAAAGTGTCTTTTTTTTCTGTTTGTTTTGAATCTGTCACCTGCTATGCCTATCTGATATCCATAGTTCTTATATTAGAAAAGACAGTGGACAGTTAACTCCCATTCACCTTTTTTAGCTACTCTGTTTACAGAAGTCTATCACTGCATCCCTCTGTTGTTTCCTGGGCTGTGTACCATTGCTCTCAGAGAAGCCATTTTTTTGGCTTCAACAGCCCTTCTTGTCCTTCTCTTTCTCTTACCTCGTTTTACTATAAACCTTTTGGGATGACAGCTCTGGAAGTGTACAGTTTTCAAGCTCTGGGACCACTATGGATTCATTCTGTATTCTTTTCCAAATAATTCCCAGCATTTTATCAGCTTAATTGTTCATTAGGAAGGACTTACCTCTCAAAATCTCTCTCCTGAGTGAAAGAAACCATTCCAGAGTCTAACATGTATATGGGATTGTTTCTCCCAGAGGCATTACTTTACATTTATACAGTCAGTTTCATTTGTTGTTTTATTACTCCCTTAGCATCTTAAGGATCTCCTGCAACCCTTCACAGTCAGCTTTCATTTTGATTACACTGAACAATAGCGTATCATCAGCAAATTTTGCCACTTCACTGTTTAACCCACTTTCCTAACCCACTAACTATATTCTCTACCACTATTTTTACCAGTTTAGCTGGTGTTTTCAATGGTTTAGATTCTTATTACTGAAAAACTTAAGAAATTCCTTTCAGCTGGCATCAAGGTGATTTTAAACAAGAAGTTACATGTAGCAGTTAGTAGTATAGCTTTTTAAGACTTGGTTTGCTTTACAGCTCTACTCTGAACAACATCTGGGCACGGTGATTTGGTACTCTTCACTGTGTTGGTGGTTCCACTTCCACTGACGATTCAGTTTGTGACACATCCTCAGATTCATCCACTGGGAAGAAGGAGTCTGATGGAGAAGTGTTCCCAAAGTTGCCAAAAAGAGCACAGCTACCAAAAAAATTTTTAATACTGTTCCTGCTTTGACCTTATGTTCTCCGAGTACTCCCTTTTATGTTGGCCAGCAATTGCCCTGCAAACTTTCTGTCTGTTTGAAAAAAAAAAATTATATGACATTTTAAGTCTTTTTCAAGTTTTTCCTCCAACACTTTTCCAACCTGCCTTCATATGCATTTATATTTAACCTGCCAGTTTTTATATTATTTTCCATTTTCCTCCTTTCAGCGTAGCCTTGGATATTTGAAAGCCTGACTTCTTACTTCAAATACCATCCATTAACTTGATATTACATCATGCCAATTGATTGTTTTGGGCTTAGGGTGGAGATTACTGACATATCTGAAGTCTCTGTGGTAGATACCCTGCCATCCTTCTGAGCCTTTGATATCTTGTCTATAGCTAGTCTTCATGTTAACTGTAAACATTTACTCTTTTGGTTGCCCCTTTTAGATCTTTTTTTCAATAGGTTCTAATTTTTAAATAGCTCCTGATGTAGATTTTGGAGACTTGGTACTCTCCAAGATTTTGCTTCCTTTGATTTAAATCTAGGTGTATAATAGTCAGTGGTTCATTTTCACCCACAGGGAGACTCCTCCTGACAGTTGGTTTGGGGTTTTTTTTTGACACTATGCCATGTTCTGTCTTATCCTCTTGCCTCTCTTTATATTGTCCTGTGGAATAAGGTGCATATATTACACTTTGAAGATACTTGGTCTTCTTTTTGCTAAGTAGCATTTGCTTTGTTCACTTTTTGGCTGATGAGAGCTAGAACTGTTGTTGAAGGAAGCTTGAATGACTAGCAGAAAAAAAGCTTAAAAGGGTGTGGAGACCAAGCTGCTCAGTGATACTCATTAGTGATCTCTCCAGCACTGATATAACATTCATTGGTATCAGGGGGAACACACATGATGATACTGTTTGACCTCCAGAACATCTGTCTCTTAATTTTCGATTCCAAAGCCTCAGTCATTGCCTTTGGGACATTGTTCCTGCCTTCCCACTTGTCTGAATACCTGTCCATAACAGCTTGTCTTTATGTGCACCTTTCAAATATGATGAGAGATTCTGCCCATGTCCTGCTTTCAACTAAGAGGTTATGCACCCAGTAATGCATTGCTTAATTCAAATGGGATCCTCTGCATTGCAGCTGCACTTTCTTCCAGTGAAATATTCCTTTCATGGAACTATTTAACTGGACCAACATTCAGCTCACCCTTTTCTTTCCAGAGAGAAGGATAATTATGTAGCATCACCCCAGATTCTGAAATGAAACTGTCTTGTAATAGTGTCATCGCAATGGCGTCATCGCACTACATCTGATAAATCAGTGACGGGACTGTTCATATATGCCAGCACATCAGCATCACTACCTCTGTCCTCAAGCTGATCATCTTCTCTATGCACACGCTTCACCTGACCTCAGAAGCAAGTCTCCTGAAGTCCCATTTTCCATGTGATGATATAGAACAGAGCACTGGGCTTACTGATTTCACTTAATCTTTTAGTGGTGAGTAAGTAAATTATTAAAATGCATTCAAAAAGGAGAAAAAATGGAAACTTTGCTATGAATAGAAGAAGCTTGCAGCTTGAGAGTTAAGCAGTTATCCATACTCATCTTCTAAATTATTCAACTCACTGCTGTAATTCATTAGTTTCTTCCAGTATGAAAAAAATACAGTTGTTTCTATGGCAATCCTCTGAATTTACATTGAACTGAAGATCTAGATAGTCCCTGACATTTTACAGGTTTTTTATGTATTTAACCAAGACCTATAAACTAAAGTTTACCTTTAGTTTTCAAAGATATCCTTGAGGTTAGCGCTGGGTCTATACACTGATGACAGCTAGAAGACAGTACAAAAATGAATGGGGGGGTGGGGTAAATTGGTTTCATCAGGATGTTGCAGCCACAGTAACCTTGACATAAACCAGCTGCAAGCTTCTCAGGCTAAAACGGCTCTGAGATGAATCAGTTTTAATAATACTTCTGGCTTGTGTGCCATTCTAACTGTATCTAAAAGTCCTCCAGGTTTATAGAGTTCAAGCTTTATTTGCATGAGTCCCATAAAACTTAAGCAATAAGCTCCCCACATGCTATGTACTTTAGAGGGTCCTAAGTGACCCGTAAAGAAGCTTGTGGTAAATCCTATATTTTGTGGTAAATCCTACTGCAGAGCTGGGCAGTCAGACCAAAGTGTAACCGTGAAGCTCAGAACAAATCTCACCTCTGTGTACAAAAGGCCAGAGAATGAAAATTCTCATTCTCAGCTGCTTCCTTCAGTTCTGACTGAGGGGTGGGTCTGGAAGTGCTTGGTCCATCAGGAATTGTGCCACTGCTGTACGTTACAAACAGTGCAAGGTAACCCCGTCTGTCCATAGTTCAGTAAAGTTCACTTTAAGGTCAGTAAACGTAAGTATTTTCAACTTGACTGACCTAAAGTACCGATTCTAGGAGTGCGTGCTATTCTGTTTGTTTATTGTCTCCAGTGATCAAAAGTATGCATGTTCTAACAAGTTTCCTTAGCGTATATTGGATTTCTATGGCTATCACTGTGTTTAATGTTGTTTAAGAGCGTACTGAAAAGTTTTGGGACTGAATGTGCATTATGGCTAGTTTGCATTCAGTCTCACTTTGAAGACAAATCTAAGTGGTAACCACGTGAAGTTCGATGGTACTGGATTCTTGGATATCATGCTGGATATTTCCAGAATGCTTTGTGGACTCCCACTCAGTTGAACTTTTTATTTCCTTAGCAAGGAGGCAAATCAGAAACGGCTTTGAATAGCAAGTTCCATTACATTTTGATTTGTCTTGAATCAAGCACTTCTGAGGCCAATTTGAATAATGAACTTTGAATCTGGATTTACCACTCACGTGAAATTTAAAGATTAAAATCTTATTGCTGGATCTTGGTGATCCAACAAGGCCCATGGGCCTTTTTGAAACAGGGAACATTTTACAGCATTCTGAGACTCTGCTTGGTGCAAAGCAACAAAATCTGGGAACCTCTGCATGCACACTCTTGGTGGTGAACTTACCACTAAGGACCGCAGTGTTAAAATCACAATATCTGTCTGGTACCACATTTCAAAATGGCTAAATAAATAAATAAGAAATGTCAGAGAGCACTCTGACGTAAGCCTATGAAAGAAGGGGTTTAGGGGTAGGAAACTGGATATACTCCATGCCATATCATTAAGAGTTGCAGTAGTGGGATAGAAAATAAACTTAGGTGATAAAAGCATGTGTAATATGGTAAACCAGGTAAGACGTCAGAGGTAGTCCTTCACAGAGGGATTCTAAATATTTAGAAAGAGATGCTCCTGGTGAAGATCCCTCTTAGCAGTATTGCGAGTGTCTTATTGCTAGGTGTTTGGGGACATGTCATTTTCACGACAGCACGTGGGTTGAATGTCAGAAGATTTCTCTTATTTCTGTCATTTTATAGCTTATGGCCCCTATTTGCCTTCAACCATGAGACATGCATCCACAGATACTGTGTCTACATTTGCAGAACAGAGGAGGGAGTGTATAAACACTGTGATTTCTTGTTATTGTGCTTAAGTTAAACATCATAACTTTCCTTTCCAAAAATGCCATCAACGTTTGTGGTTGGTTGCATTTGAATGAATGAACTTACTATAAACATATGCCCTTGGTGTTCTTCTTTCTTGGCATTCCTTGATATTTCCTTCAAGAAAGGGAAACTTGAAATGCGAAGGGCGACTTAAAGTAGTGGTGAGACTCTTTGCAAAGTAGAAACTCAAAGCTTGAGAAAGGTCCTTTTACAAAACTGGATTTACTGTCTGGCATGACTGCATCATGATCTCACTGCTGTCACCAAACCAGAAAAAAGACCTGACTGGAGCTGTTTGGGAATTAGAGGACAAAATGTAATGTCATTGGAAAATGCTGATCTGTCAAAAACAATATATTCTTTGGGAATAGTTTGGTTTCAAGAAGATTTTCCCAAATCACAGTCATATTTCCTTTAAAAACTTGCCTGCTTCTCTGACAGTTCATGGAATGGGCTGTTCAGGAGTTTGTGTTTCCAAGGTCTAAAGCTCTGGCCAGCTCTGGCAAAGCTTAAAGTGGGTGGAGCTGGAAGGAGTTGAAGACCTAAAGTTTACAGTTCATGAACAGAAAGGTGGTTTGCAGAAGAGAGCACCTGACAAAATATTCAGAAGAAATCCTTCTAATTGGTTGCTGGCTTCACAGCCCTGCTTCTGGGCTGCTGCAGCTGATGACAGCTTCTGGAAAGATCAAGCAATGTCCATTGCTTGGCCCTTTTGACAGAAGAAGACTAGAGCATAAGTAAGTCAGCAACACAGGCTCCATCCTTTTAGCACCAGGACTGCTCCTCTCATTTCCTTCTGTGAAAGATCTTGCTGGGAAAGGGGCAAACAGCACCTGGCTCTGCCTGGCGTCAAGAAAGAGTATGAGGAAAGACATTGCCATTACAGACTCAGGAAGAGAGTAGCAGCACCTCAGAGTGCTCATAAATTTTCCTTCTGCAAGTATAGACCTGATTTGGGGCCTGAGAGATCAGATTCATTTTTGGACAGGGAATGGGATAATGGCAGCTTGGTAGTGGCCCCCACATAAATTTACTCTCTGCTTACGGAACATGCAGAGCACAAGCACCTGCTCTTCAGGCTAGCTGATGGTTAGAGGTCCTCAGGATTTCAAGTCCCATGACTGTCCAGTGGGAAGATTCCCTTCTGGCCAACCCCCCAGGGTGTAACACAGAGCACAGGAACACTGGGAGCCTCAGTTCATGCAGGGGCTCACCAGACTCCCTCTTCCCTGAAGGAAGAGTGCTGAAGGACTGACTGGGTGACAAATGTAGTCACTGTAGTTTTTAGACTGCCTGAGCTGGGGTTAAGAGCTGGGAAGCCAGGACACAGATGGGGGACTTTTAAGTGTCCTGGGCTCTCTGCCAGAGTGTGGAGTGCTGTCAGGCTGCAGGACTTCGGCAGCAAACCCGCCAGGGAGTCCCTGGGAGATAAGTCAGCATTGTTGCCTTTTGGGAACAAAAACCCACAAAGGGAAAAGATGACCCTTTTACAAAAGCAACCTAAAAAAAACCCCACCAAAATTCAAAGCATTGAAAAAGGAAAAGAAAAAAAAAAAAAAAAAAAGTCAGAA
>JAAGNO010016236.1:16557-52441 GCA_033439905.1 Ceryle rudis | reverse complement strand
TTTTTATGCTTGTATCCCTAAGAGGACGTAGATGCATAAATCCCAACTGTCTCCATAGGGGCTTAAGCTGAAGATAATGACACCCCTCTACTTGACCTGTGATAAAAACCTTAACTTTTCCATGCCTGCAATTCTTACGTGCTTCAGATTTCACCGTGGAGTCCCTGAAATGTTGAAAGTTTTGTTTCCGGGCATGCCAAGCTCATTAGTCTTGATACTGTAGGAAAAATAGAAGCTAAGATCATGCAGTTGCACCAGGTTCACAAACCAGATATGCAAGTGTCCACAGACATGCCTTGATTTGATAGGATTTCTAAGACGAGACTGCAATGGAATTCAGGAAAAAAAAAAAAATCAAATAGCTAGATGGGGTTGCAGTGATTTCTTTATGGAGAGCATGGTAGGCAGGTTAATCAGGCAACAGCATGCAGGAGATGGGTTTGTTTCTTACCTCTTGCAGACTTTCAAACCCCGCTTTTCATCAGGAGATTGGGTCATCTCACAGCTTTGCTTAGCTCTCCCATCTGACAAGATGAACTCTCTCCAGAAGGCAGTAGGCTGCTCTTGAAGGGAAGAGATGTTACCTGAGAAGGAGACAAAGTGAGCTATTAATCTCATCTGGGGTTTGTGCCAGAGAGAAAATACAGCAAAAATAAGCCTGAATTACTAGCCTAATATTAGAGCAGTCACTGGGGATAATTAGGTTTTGGAGCTTTCACTAGTGACACAGTCACTAGGTGAAGTCAATAAATAATCATGGGAGTTTTTGTCCCCTGCTTTTGGGTACCAACTTTAACCATTAGGAAAGATATAGATGTATTTTTTAATGCCTTCGGACCCAAGAACCATTGGGCAAATGATCCACAAAAGGAGGCATTATTAGCTAGTGGAACGTCATGGTTCAGGTGTAGCAGAAAGAATCTGGGTGTGCTTCTGTCTGAACCTTGATGCTGGAGGAGGCAGTCAAAATGAAAATCTAAGGCTTGTTAGTTGTGTATGTAGTTATGAGAGGTGATCGGGAGTTTGTGCGTGTGAATGTTTATTAAAAACTTGGATCAGTGGGAGCCAGAGTATACCCTAGAATGATAGATTCATTCTGGTTGGAAGAGACCTTTAAGATCACCAGGGACAACTTTTAATCCAGCATTGCCAGGTCACTGCTAAACCATGTACCTCAGCACCACATACCCATGACTTTTAAATCCCTCCAGGGATGGGGAAACCATCACTGACTTGAGAAGCCTGGGCCAGACCTTAACAACCCTTTCAAGGAGGACGTTTTTCCTTCGTTTTTCCTCAACCTAAACCTCCCCTGGTGTAACTTGAGGCTGTTTCCTCTTGTCTTTCTGCTTGTTACCTGGGAGAAGAGATCAACGCTACCTGGCTCCAGTCTCCTTTTCAGGGAGTTGTAGAGAGCAAGGTTTCCCCTAAGCCTCCTTTTCTCTAGGCTAAACAACCCCAGTTCCTTCAACTGCTCCTCCTAAGAGTTGTTCTCCCTGTTCTGAGCCTGGTTTTTACTACCCTTGTGAATCGAACCAGGCAGATTTATATGACGTAAATAGAAATGTCCCAAGTTCAGTTGTCTGAATGTATATTTGCTCAGTTTGTAAGGAAATAACAAATTCTAGCTGCAGCGAATTGGAACTACACATACTTAGAAAACTAAGTCCTGAGGTGTAGGAATTATGTAGTTTTGAAGAAAAAGTGTCAGTGCCCAAATGTAAAGAAAGGAATCATCAAAGACTGTCTTGATAGCTTCTGTCCTCATACGCATCACTTCTGGATTACATTAATATTTTACTCCAGGAAGAGCAACATGGCTTGTTACCTTCACTATGTCAACAGAGATGTGTTCCAGTTACAGACTGGGATAAGAAAAAGTACTGATTTATACTTTTTTCTTTGTTTTTCTTTGGTATTCTGTACCATTGTATCTTTTTTTTTTAAAGCTTAATAGTAATTAATTTTAGCCTGAATAATTTGGGGAAGCTGCAGAACTGCTGTGACATCACAAGCAGTGTGGTGATTTACAAAGAACACAGGAGGCATTGTCTCTTGCTTTCAGTGTGAATACAGGTTTTGTTGCACAGAGCTTTTCCTCCTCTCTTTCCAGCTTTCAATATGTGTTTGTTTCCATGAGGTCCCAAAGCAGCACATCTGGGGATTGGTTTCTGCACTGTGCAGTCACTAAGTCTCAGTGTGGCCATCCCCACCTACAAGGTATTAAAACAGAAGTGGTGGTTCTTTTAAGGGTTTTCTGTGTAATGGAGAAGACAATTTACATTATTAGAAATGTGTCTTTTTTTTCCCCTGCACACACTCATCTGCATCGGGAGGTAAATATTATAAAGCATTTCAAGATCCTGACAGAACTGGAATGTCATGCAAAGCATTTTGATACCTCACTTAACCAGACAACCTGGAATCGCTGTGCAGGGCTGAGCCAAATTAATCAAAAGGAGAATAAGTGATCCTTTTTATGTAGATTGTTGACCTAATAATGAAATGCAGTTCTTGGATTAATGATTGTGATCATGACTAAATATGTCTGAAAATAAGAATTTATTAAATATTTGTGTATTGAGCTCACAGGCAATGGACAGTTATTGCTGGCTGATTAACTACAACCCAATATATCTACTAACAGTATCTTTTCTGCTGTGCAGTAGATTTAACCTTTCTTTGCCCTTGCTTTTATTTGCCTTTTTAGCCACTCAGCAATGTTGTCTGGAGAAACTGATACTGATGTAGAGGAAGCATTTGTTCTAATGGCAAGCAGAGAGGACAGAGGGAAGGGAGACTGTTTTGCCTGGCTTTTACTGCAGGTGAAAGCTGAAGGAGGTCTTCTAGAATGGCTCCACTCACACCTGCTCTGATCGTTCTTCCCTGTTGCACTCCCATCTGGTATCTGCCTGACAGTCTGTGTTTTGGACTCCATTGAGGTCTTTTCTGCATCCCATTTTATGAAGGAGAGAAATTTTACATAATACCTGTAAGGTAAGATGCATTTCTATCAGGAAATACAGCAGAAGGTGCAGGAATGATGGTTTAGATAGCCTCCTGATTTCATGATTTGGCCATTGAACCTCATTTGATGCGTACTGACTCCTGTATCTCTTAGGTACTCTTCAATCATTTCCTTGTCAGGGATTAAGTTAGACATTAGCCCAGGATGCTTGGTGGGTTTTAAGGTTTACATTCTATTTATTTATTTCTTTTCTCGGATGTGGAAAGGAAGAAAAGAGAACGCAGAGTCATTAGTTTCATATGTAGCTTCTGTCTTAGTGAATTGTTGTATATTGGTCTTCTTATTTTTTTAGTTTTAATTAAATGTGTAATCATGCATAATTATGATACAAAGAAGTGCAAAATACAAAGTGTTGATGAAAAAAAACAATAGTTCTAAGCCCTTGTGAGTATAAACACTCCTAGTGTAAGTTTTTAGTAAGTTGTGAAAGTTGTTCATAATTTCAATTCAAGTGATTCATTTGCAGGGTTACCTGTTTATGGATGCAGTGTATGTTTTATCAGTACTTTAGTCAAGAGGAAGATGTTGATCAGAGTTCTTAAGGTGTTTTTTGATACACATATTTATTCCTTGCACGAAGTTGGTATACAGTCTGGAGCATCTGACTGGTCACACAGAGTCTCTTTCTGTTCCTGTGCTGAACTTGCTGATGCGTTGGATTTCCTCACTATGAACCACTTCCAAGAGTAGAACACAGTTTACCTTTTAGAAAAGGTAATCAATAAAACGAGCGAGGCACATGCCCTAGGAAACTTGACTATCTTGTTAGTTCGGTGGACAGACATTATGAGAACCTCATCCCAACAGCAGCTCACAGGTGGAGCTACATAGGAAGAAGGTGGACAGCCCATTTCATTGTTTGTACCTCCTACAGACTTGCATATCTCCGTAATGTCTTGTCCATCAGATAATTTTCCCCTTATGTTAGAAAACAAAACATTTGTATCACAGAAATGCATCACTTAAATATTTTCATCATTTTTATTGGAAGGAAATATTTTATGTTTTCCTGAAGACCAGATTTCATTATTTATACAACAGTACATATAGCAGATTTAGTAACTATATTGTAAAATAAAGCACAAGTCTCTTCAAAACACTCAGCCTTTGGGTGAAATGCACATGTGTGTATATAGCTTGATAAATTAGGTTGAGATATGTATGTATAAAATGTAACTTCTTTGTATCTTCTTATTCTTCCCTGGTATTCCTTCACTCACTCTCGAGGTCATGTCACCTTTCTGATCTTTTCCTCATAGTACCTGTGGCTCTGCTATCTTGTATTCCTTCCTTATGAACTGAAAGCAAAAGATTTCCACAGATTGTTTCTAATGCTGAGGAACTGCATGAGCTGCCTCCATGCCACGTATTTCCTTTCAGAGGATTAAGCAGACAGTTAAGTGATACCTTTTTGTATGGGGATGGGTACGGGACTCGCACACCACCACTGAATCAACTAGGAGTGGAACGCAAGCAGGACAGAATTTGATCAGTGTTCTCTATGGAAACATCTCCCTTCAAAAAAATTAACGTCCAAAAGTTCTATCTCTGAAAGACAATGTCAAATAAGACAGTGTTGTTTTAGCAGGGCTATTTACATTGCCCTTAAAATACTGTTGAAAAAGGATTAGAGTGGTGTCCACAGTGCAGTCTTGCTTTCTATACAAACCTGAATTTCATTCATGTGGAGGGACTTGAACAACAAGAAAAAGGTAACTTTTTCTTGCTATGGATCTTGAAGAGAAACTTTTAATGACTTTGAGGCTAGATGGGTTGACGATATAGGACACAAGAATGAGAGAACAAGAGCAAATACTTTTAACTTGAAAAAAAAACCCTAAACGTGCAATTGAAGTGACCATGAATTGCCATCATTAGTATATTGCTGACACAATACTGATCCCAAAATTCCTTTAAAAATCTTTCAGCATTTGACTGATTGCGGTGCTAATAATAGGATGATGCTGCAATTTTATTGTCAGGATTGTTCTTGGACTTGACATTGTCTTTATCAATCTGTTAATGAAAATAATGCTTATGTAAGGTGTTACTATGAATTCCTGATTCAGAGCCAGAGATGGTGGCAATGATATTCTGTAGTATAGCCTGTTACAGAATACTTTTGTTTAGTTTCTTTTGTGAGCACTGGAAAGAGAAAGGTATGGGTAGTAGACTCCTATTTAAAAAAACCCAAACAACCCTGTTCTGAAGCAAGCAGTGAATCCACCCAAATTGTCTTTCAGATTTGAAAAACATTAGTATTAGGAAAAAAAAAAAAAAAGGCTGGGGAGTTCAATGTTTGATATAGTTCCACTGACTTTTTCAAACTGGAGGTGCTTTTCTACTGTCTTTAGAATACAAACATGTATTGGTCATTGCAGCTGTGCCTGTGCTTGTGAAATCTTGGGAGGAAAGCAAACAGATAACTGTTAAATTCCTAGCTGTGTCAGTGCTGGCTGTGTTATGGTTCTCAAAATAATGCAAAGCTCCATGTTACCTGCCCGCATGAGCATTGCTTAGCAGACTTCTTCAGTTTTTTGAATCCTAAGTTTGGAATCGTTATAGCGGTAGTTAGTTTCCTAGTTCTGTAGGAACTGGAAGGATTAGAAGAGGCACATGCTCATGGTGCTGTACTATTTGTCCCTGCCAGATGATTCCTGAAGTCTTCTTCTGGGAGAGTGCAGTGATGCTTTAGCTGCTTTGCAGGCAGATTGTAAACTGGCAATCTAGGTCATTGTAAATACAAAATAAAACAACTGCCAGTAAAACTGAAATGAAATTCAGTGTTCCCAGTACATACAAGCAAACAAATCCAATTTTCATAGCTGACATTTCCTTCTCAGTTTATGGTTCTGTGTTCTTCAACTCCCTGAGCCACCTCAGGTGTTCCAAGGACAAAGGAAAAATATGGACACAGTATAAGAAAGTTTCAGATTCTGTGACACTTACATTGTAAAGGACCTTACTTTGCAACTAAGCACCTGGCTGTGAGTTGATCTATTTGGAGGATAAGATGTTGCCAAAGGTGACTAAGGGCAGAGAAATTAGAAATCAGATTTATTTTGAAAGAGGCACAAGGTTTGCAGTGTCATTTGGCAGCAGAAAGTACTAATACCATTCTGACCACCATTAACATCCACAGGATGTGAAAGATCAGGTGGATATTTAGCTTTTAAAAGCTAAATCTCATGACCACATGCTGGAAACTGCATTCATTTCTAGTCATGTTATCACCAGGCAAAACTGTAAATACACAGGGAGTTCAGCAACGATAATGAAAGGTTTAGAAATACTAACTTCTGTGGACTAAAACCTTTTTAAGCGTAGCTCATTATAAATGATGGCTGAGTGGTGAAGCACACTAAACACAAATATTTATATATGCTGTTGTGCTGGCTTGCAAGTTTCCAAGCTGATTTGTGTTTTGTTTGTTTAGTTTTACTTTTTTTAAACCTTCCTGCTGTGTTTGAAACATTTCATTTTGTTGGAAGGATCTCTTGAAGGTAGATCATTATTTATTTAAAGACAGAAAAATTTAGAAGGAAGGAGATGTCCCAGAAATGAACCTACATGTGAAACCTGTAAGGGATACTGCTTCTCTGGCCCCACCTACACACAACACACAAGAAAACACCCTTGTGCACACAAATGTAGCCCAGGGCAAAGAACAGAGTTTGCAGAATGAGAAAAGGTTGAATAAATTTAAGCCAGGTCAATGTGACTTGGGAAGTCATTCCAAACTTGAAGAGATTCATTGGAAATGCCCCGTTTCTTACAAATTTTGTTGTGAGAATAGTCATTAGTTGAAATAGTTTGAGGAAATCAGCTCAGATTTGCTGCGTTTGTTTAGATGTTTTGCAGTTCTTCACTCTAAAATCAACTCTTTCTGATCTTAACCTTTGACTGGAATTTGACCCTAGTTTGTTGTTTCCAGAGACATTGCCTTCAGTCAGTCCCACAAATTTTATCGCTAAGAGGGACTCTTAACTCTTAACTGACCCTCTTTGCTCCAGGATTGCTGACTAAGAATAATACCTGTGAGGACTGACTGCATTTTTGGTGGTACAAGCTTGCTGTCTGTCTGCAATAACAGTTGCCATGCTGCAGTGTGTTCTGTCTGGCAGAAAAGCAATGTGAATACAGTGTTGTGCTGTGTTGTTGCTGTCAGTGGTTTGGACTGTGCTGTCTACAGCCCTGGTGAATGGACTCTTGGACATTTCTCATGATAAGCATCTCCTGGCTGTGCCAAAGCTGAGACTTTGGTTTACGATGGTGATACTCCGCTGTCATAGGAGGTAATGTGTTTTCCTCACTGGGGTAATTTCAGGTACATAATCTGATTTCTAATAGGAAAAAAAATTATTTATGGGTATAGTTTATGGATTTTCTGAGTTTTATAAGATAGGAACTTCAGTATTCAGTGCCTCTGATGTTTTTATTGACCTGATTCTTGCTCTGGTTCCCATTAAAAATACTGCATATGAGGAGTTAAAACTACGGTTTTAGTAACAAGAATTGGTCTTGCTAAAAAAGCCAAATCTATATCTTATTTTCACTGTAATACTGAACTGGAGAGGATTAAAGACCTGTTCTGGACATCACATAAGCAACTTTTGTCCGACAAATCGGGAGCATTTCAGTCTGAAATAATCTGGCATTACTTGCAGAAAGCCAGGAATTATTAGGAAACTCTGGAGGGAGGAAAAAAACCCCAAACTTTTCTCCATTGAAAAAGATTATTTTTATTGTGATTTATCGAGGTAAACAAACATTCTCTTTTTGCCTTTCTTTCTCCAGTGGCATCACTTGATGTTCCTGAGGCATTCCGAAAAAGAAAAGAATCATTAACAAGTGAGTCCTCATGAACACCTGGCTCAACAGATCTGTTGTTAATGCCTTTTCCGCTTGCCCTCATTCAGAAGTGGATCCAGACTCCGCTGGAGTGAATGGAAGGGTTTTCATTTGCAGCAGTTCACTTTCAGATGAAGCAATTTATAAGATACAAAGGTTCAATTCCAATACCGTGAGTGAAATTTTATCACTGAGTTCAGAGAGACCACAACATTACCGTAAAGATTTCTTTGTATTTCTGCTAACATTGATATTATTTCCACATAGGGTTTATTGAAATCACCAAATTCTATTGTTGCAAATGAAGCTCAGGAGATGCAGCTTATCTTAGTCCATACTTATCAGTGTGTCACACAAGGCCCTTTTGTAAGTTTAGTGTGGTGATAGATCTATGTTTAAAAGAAAAAAAAAAAGGGGGGGGGGGGGAAGCAATTTACGAAACAGCGAGCAGAACACTAGTGTAGGGAATGAGATGTCTGCTTTCTGTTCCAAACTCTGCCTGTGTGACCTTGCACAGCCACTTCTCTGTGTTTCAGCATCCACAACTATAAAATGTGAGTAATGGGGTTATAAATGCATCATTTTTATTGAGTAATGATGTTGCATTATTGTGTTTTGTCTTTTATTTCTGTTCGCTGTGTCGTTTAATACTTGCCTGCAAAAAGCATGCAAGTAGCTAATTACATTTCAGGGTTCTTCAGCCTCAGCTCATTGCAACTTATGTATTTATTTGTATCTGTACTAAGGTGATATTAATCATTAGGAAAATGCTACAGCCAAGTTTACTAGGGAGAGAAAGCCAGACGTGTGGTGCTTGCAGGCTGCACGTGCAAGGCAGCACCAGGGAATCGGCTTTGAAGCATTAGAAAGTTTTCTCCAGCTCACTTATCCTCTAAAACCCAGTGCCCACCCCATAGCCTTTCTGCCTTATAAAAGGCTATGCAATAAAATTAATCTCCTTTCTCTTTTTTAATGATTTTGCAAATCATTAAAAACATTTGTTATGGTTTAGTCTTACTATACTCAAACTTTTCCTGTTCACGTGTTGCTGTTTGATCTAATTTCTTAATCTTTTTTTTTCCTACCCAATATATAAAAAGTGACTGCTAGAAGATTTCTGTGCACAAACTCTATGTGTAATCTTTTCTTTTCGTTACACCTTTGAAGCTGGAAACAAGTGACAATGAAAAGCCACGATGTCTCCTTAATTATACTTGCCAATTTACAGTACAGCCTCTGATGATGGTGCAGTAGTAAAATTGTACAGGTTTTGCCTCTATAATGTATATTGTCTGTGTCTGTCTTTGAAATTCTAACTGAAAACTGCAAGAAAGTTATGGACATACAGAAATACAGGCAATAGATTTGTTTGTTCCTGAATGCTACCTGTATGAAAACAAGATCTTTGCCTATCATAGTAATTTTTCAAATATGTCCTCCTCACTGGAAATTTGGTTTCAAAGTGTGTTTCAGAATGGTTTTGAGGCACAAGTAATTGAGAAAAAAGAGGTTGCTTTTCCTTCCTATTAAAAACTGTTAGCACACTTATCATCAAAGCATGTGTGGTAGTAAATTTAGTTACCCTTTTGTATTCCAAATTACAAAATTATTCTGGAACATGTTAAAATATTTAACAGAAGTTTCACATGAAATTCCTTTAATGATATCTCTGAAACTTTCAGTATATTTCTCTGAAAATTGTGCTTCATCTTCTCCATTTCTTGTGTTCCTTTATTAGATACTGGTGGAGTTGAATAGAAATATACTTTACGTCAACTTTACTGTTAGCAGGGAACATTCCAAGTCTTTTTTTTTTGATCTCTGTTTCATATTCTGTGAACAAAAGCTCACATCTCTTTACAGGAAACAAATACATGGACTGTGTTTATCATCCAGAGGAACTCATGGCTTCTATCTAAATTGCTGATGCAGCCTTTTGGAAGCGATGCTGGGTGTTTAAATGTCTCCCTTCTTGTGGACAGACACAGACTTTGAGAGATGACACAATCTGACTGGCTTTGCAAGCCTGTGGTGGTCGCAGACATTGCTGTTTGAAAGCCACAAAAACTGCAAGGGATCTCGGTAGATCTCAACGGTAAACACTGGAGGAGCTCTGCTAAGCTTGTCCTAGCTTATTTTTAACACAGTGATATTTCAAGTTCTGTAAAATCTTGGCTTTAAACTATTCCTTCTCTCTCATCTATTTTAGTCATTCTTTAACTAAAAGTCTTTGATTTTAGTCATTTAATCACAGTATGCCTCAGGCAAGCCGTGTGTCTTCCCCTGAATAACCATTTGTTTCTGCAGTTTTGAAGAGCATCGTAATAAGGAAGCCAGAGAGTTTTAAAGATATTAGAAGCTGTCTTTGGAAGGTCTCATACAGTAAGAAATTCCTTCCTTCATATAAATGGGAATGCTCCATTTCTGAGACTTTTCCATTGATGTGTACAACACAGGTAGGTAGCCTGCGGAGTGTTAGGAGCTGACAATGCCCTCAGTACTGCAGTGATAGCCTAAGATACAAAAGGGAGCTAAACTTGCTGGATAAAATACGTTTTTTATTAGGTTAATTGACTCATGTCTGTCTGTTTGAGATCCAGCACATTTGTAGGTTTTTTTTAGCTTTATCAATTAATATCAGCTATTGCCCCTACTGTGCCCCCCTGCCCCCTTTTTTTATATATATTGTGCATTCATCTCAATAATATTAGTTCATCTACACATTTTTTTATGGACATTGCATTTATGATGATTTTAGAGATTTTTCAGAGTAGAGATTTAAAGAGAATGGAGAGATCAAAAAAAGTAAAACTAATAAGCAGTGATTGCAGGTTCTGTAAAAGCAAGCACACCAACCAACCCAAAACAACCACTGCTATTTGTATTACAACAGTGCATCAAAAATCCAACAGAGACTGAAGATTTGTTGTACTAAGAACTTCATAGTTAGTTATAGATAATTTCTGCTTCAAAGGAATTACATGCAGCAGGCAAAGCTACCAGTGTAAACTTCATATTCTCAAAGTTGCACAGTTGAAATTTGTGGCAAGATGAGGAGTTTCTGTGAAGTCTCTTAACTGTCAGCTGAGCAGCACTAAACCAATAATTCACAAGACTGAAAATAATTACTTCTAGGGAAACAGTTTGTTGCATGGAAACAGTTTACTGTGATGCAGTTTAATATTATAATTTCGACTGCCTGTTTCTTGTTCTCTGCTTTTATAACAACAAGGCGCTCTCGCTTTTTAGTGATTGTGGCTTTAGTTAAATTGAATTTTAACAGATTACCTTACAATATCTCAGGTATTTTAAGTAGAAACTCTAAAAGGCCTGAAACTCTAAAAGGTACCTTGAATCCTGGGTACAGTTTCTAGCCCCTCGCTTAAAGAAGGAGGTTGAGGGGCTGGACTGTGTCCAGAGAAGGGCAACAAAGCTGGGGAATGATCTACAGAACAAGTCTGGTGAGGGACCTGGGGTTGTTTAGCCTGGAGAAGAGGAAGCTCAGGGGAGACCTTCTTGTTCTCCACAGCTACCAGAAAGGAAGTTGGAGCCAGGTGGGGGTCAGTTTGCTCTCCCATATAGCAAAGGATAGAACAAGAGGAAAGAGCTTCAAGTTGTGCCAGGGGAAATTTAGATTAGGTATTAGGAAAAATTTATTCAAAGGGTTGTGAAGGCCTGGCCCAGGCTGCCCAGGGCAGTGGTGGAGTCCCCATCACTGGCAGGGTTTCAAAGCTGTGGAGCTGAGGGATGTGGTTTAGTGGTGCCCAAGCAGTTCTGGGTTAATGGTTGCACTTGATGATCTTAAAGGTCTCTTCCAACCAGAATGATTCTATGATTCAGTAGATGTGTATTTTACAGAGAAAAGTAAGAGTGAAAAATTTCGGGATACTGTTTTATGTAGAAAATATTGTGAATTACTGTGGTGCATTAAAGGAAAAATCATAGCCAGGAGCTATGTCCTGGATTGGCAAAGCAAATGATGCCACCATCCAGCAGCTGTCACGAGTTCCTTAGGTAAATGCCAGTGTAGTGGATGGGGGTTTATCAGAAGGGCCCAGACTCTGCAGGGGAGCCCAGGGTGGGAGGAGGCCTGACCTGCCCCATGCCAGCCCTGTGAGCGCTGAGCGCAGCCTGCTTCCTGCCACATGGCTCCAGCCAATCAGCGGCGCCTCGGTCTAGGTTGGTGTGCCAAGGACTGGCTGACACTGCTGAGGCAAGAGGTGTGGAAAAGAGGAGATTTGAGGAGAAAAAGTGATGGGGCTTCTCTGGCAAGAGTGAGGAAGCACATGAAGGGGGTGGTGTTGGGGAGGCAACCAGAGGCATGCCCGTGGAGGGAGGTGCTCCATGCTGTACCTGAGGGGGAATGTGGGCAGACTGGGAAAGAAGCCCTTTCGAGTCTCCCCAGTTACATTCATCAAGGAGACCTATGGAAACCAGAGTGCCAGTCCTCAAAGCATCACTACTTGTGAAAATTAAAGGGACACCCACAGATGCTGCTCCAGGGAGGTGTTGCCGCAGTGGCTACAGCCGTGCTGGGAAACTGGAGCAGCTGGAATACAACAGGTGATGGCTCAAAAGAAAGCAATGCTGAGGGGTAAGTGGGCCCATGCCATGGGTAAACACTGCCCTGTGCAAAGGGGAGCAGCTTCAGGATCAGCTCATGGAGGTATCTGTGGAGCAATAGTCTGATCCTGTTCATCCTGCCAGTGAGAGGCAATCAACTGCAGTTGCTTAGACTGTGGGAATGTGTTTATAAGCAAGGAAGAAAGGACCCTGGAAAGGTTATGGTCACTAATGCTGTGTCTGGGCACCTGGGCACCGTTACCGATGCCACTTGGGTATCACCTGATAAGCTGGCTGGACATCCTGTTGATCAAGGAATGATGTATGCATACTGTAATGGGGTGACCACATGGAAGGCAGGTGTGGGATTAGCAGCATGGCCAAGGATGAAGTTAGGAGTCCAGTAATAAGGTCAACCTTGAAAAAAAAGGTCAGGAAGGGCTGAAAATTTTCCATGCTTCTGCACCAAGAGTTGCAGATGTTCCTGAACAAAAAGGGGGAGGACATGATGAAAGGAGCCAATAACTCTGTTTTGCATTTCTAGCCATATTGAGAAACCATTTCCAGTTGCTTCCAACACGTTCTGGATTCAACTCATGATCTTAATGATGAAGGACGCCACATCCCATTAGCAATCTTCTGAGCCATACAGTTCTCCTGGGAGCCTGTTTCAGTAAGCTGGTTGATATTTCTGTGTGATGCATACAAAATATATTTTACAATTAAAGTATTTTTTCCATTCATCATTTAAATCAAATTACAAGGCACTTGAATATTGAATAATTTATATTCCCCAAAAAGATGTTAGGCTATTAAATAGCAGGAATAATGTTAGGTTTATTAAATAGTTGTAGAGAACTCTTTTCTATCTTTGGTACTGCCTCAAACTCTTCATATCAAATAATTCTTTCCATTTTTGCCTTGACTCTAGGGTTTCTTCAGAGGGGTTTTTTGTTTGTTTATTTTATTTTTTAATGTTTACTGGGCAAATCTTTTGAGTTCAGGCATTCCTTAGCTGGTTGATCCAGTCACTGAATTCTATAAAAGAACTTTTCAAAACCATATATGCCTGTGTATTCTCTACATTTGGAGACAAATGCACAATTCTTTTCCCAGATCCGTATTTCCCTCCTGGCAAAGGGCTGCATATTGTTTCAGTGTCTGGCTAAGTGATGCATTATCATATTTATATAAATGGATGCATGTCTTCTGCTGAAGAGTTTTCAAAGAGATGTAGAGGCATGTGGAGGGACACTTAATTGCACGTGGGTTATTTGTTGGCAAACTTCAAGCTGGGATGCTGACTATGTGAGAATAACATCAAAAATATTATGGTTGGTTTTGCTCCTGAATTTCAGCAGTATGATTTCAGGAGTCCCCAGACTATTTCAAGGCTGAAGCAGTATGCATGAGAATGGGGATTTACCCTTGAGAGAGTTGAATTTATAGATAGAATCGCATAGATGCAGTTGTTGCAATCCAAAAAGAAAATGAGGAAAGAAAATTTCATTGTGCTCAGGCAAGTTAATGCTCTGTTTGAGGGAAGAGTTAAAGCCATAATGCAGGGATCATATATAAACCTTACTTGCCTCAGAACCACTGAGATGAAGAAAAGGAAGCACTTGGAGGATGATAACAAGGACATTATGATGGGTGACACAACATTTAAGTGCCAATGGAATGGGCAATTCTATAAGCCCTCAGGAAGACAAGTGCTGCTGAAACATGACAATATATTGAATGAATTTCCTAACACACTTGTTACCATATTTTTTCCCTGCAGTACCACAGTGAATTTAATCCTGTCTTTTGGCACAAAAATAAAGGGAAGGGAATATTATCCAGCAGCAGGATGCCAGAGCTTAGAGTCTATGTCTGCCCAAATGAAGAGGGTGAAGAAGTAGCTTGCTTGTCTCTGTAGAGTATGGAGAACATCTCTACAGAAGATGGAAGGTTCAGATAGACAGATACTGTCAAAGGGACTTATGGTAAGGTCTAGCTTATCTCACTTGAAAAGATTGGATGGGGTTGTAGGAGGTATACGTATGAGGGGGAAAACTAATCCTCTTATGGAAGGTAGATGGGGTAAGATATTTTTAACATGGAAGGAGAATAATCAAGGTAAAGAAATAATACGTCTGGATTTGTAATGGTGAATTCTAAGTGGACATTTTGTTTCTTGCTTTCAAATAGTGAAAATACATACAAACCAAATAGAAAAGGAGTTTAATTTTGACCCCACCCTGCCCAACAGTGCCTGTTTTGGTTTCTAGCAATATTTTTTGGTGGGTACTGGGTATAAAGTCTGGCATCTGTTCCACTTGCTTGAACAGCTTTGGGAACCATTACAATGCTCTATCTGTAACCAAGACTTAGCTCAGTCCGGATAAAAAAGTGACCACATAAATCAACTGTGTTTCTCATGTCAGTTAATGCCCTATAGTCATACAGCTGCAGAAATATGTAGTAATTAATCCAATTAAAGTGCAGTTTCTACTTACTATTATTATTACATTGTTTGTCTGTGTCTAGCTACATCAGGTGACATCAATCCAGAGGCCAGTAGATGACCTATCTAGACACTGCACAGGAGATAACAAAAATTATGGTACAAATTAAACACTCTTTCAAGGAGGATAATTGCTTGAGCTCCTGAGTGGAAATAGTCTGTGTATCCTTCAACACATTATAGGAAACTGTGGCAGCTTGGAGTAGACCAGGATTTCTGTTTCTTTTACCAAAGGTCTCCTAACTGCTGTCATGGAGAAGATTCATGCTAAACCTGTCTTTCTGGGCTGGGAGGGGAAAACTGCATCATTTTAGGTCCAAAGTGTTCTGTCTTTTTCCCCAGAATGATGTCTGCATTTGATCACTGAAGATGGAATATGGTATTTTCATTGTAAAAGCAATAAATGAGGAGCACATGAAGCCTGTCCTGGCTGCAATGTGAAGGGAATATCTTGTCTAAACTATTAAGACTTGAATTCCTTTCAGAAGAAATGTGGGATTTAGGGATGTTTAACCAAGCAAAATCTTTGTACGTTTATACAGCAACATGCAGGAACACTGAGTTAACTCAGGTGATCATGCCTGTTTCTGATGGTTTGCATAGCTATTTTTCATCCCAAAATGTAACAGAAAATACCTTAGTTGTAGCAAGCTTCAGCCAGACCTGTTCTCATCTAAGAACAGACTTCTGGGTGTCTGTATCCCCTGATGTGATGCTAGGGTAGTTAATATTAGTATTAATTGCTCCAGGTTATGGCTTTAGCCACTGCTGATTAATACTGCAGACGTATGACTTAAGCCAAAGCTAGAATACTTTGTGCCCAGTATTTGTAAACTGATCCAGTTTTGCTTATCTCAGTAACCGGTAAGTTACACTGTTGCTTTTAGGACTGTCTTTTATGTGTTTTTAAACTCTTAGAAATCTGCCAGCTAGAAGGGAAGAGCTCAGTGAAGAAAAAAAAAACAAAAAAAAAAAGAAAAAAGGAGAGGACCACAAAGAAGGCTCTTGTGGAGAGGAGAGCAGAGAAATATTTACTTGAGCATGAAACAGTGAACCAAGACTGAATCCCAGCACCTTTGCTACTTCACAGTGAGTCACTTAACCTCTCCATGTTACAGAGTTGTTTTTTTTTAACAAATCAAGCTAATTACCTGCCTGAAAGAGGAGTTGTGAGACTAATTAATTAATGTTTGCAAAGTACTTCAGGATCGTAAAGCGCAGTAATAACTGCTGAGTGTTGTTACTACTATTTTTGAGGCAGATACAGTATGAGCAGTACCTGCTGTTGTAAATCCACATGGAGGACTCTTTTCTCCTTCAGGCTTTCCTGCCTGAGTTCACTGATTGCCTCAGTCTCTGTTGTAGTAACCTAAAAAGAAACAAAACATAGCAGAAAGCCAAACCCTTGGCTGCCTGCCCCTGTCACACTCTTCATGTATATATTCCCAGTCACAGGGATGGTCTGACCCAAACTCTGTCCTTTACTGCAGTTGCCTAGAAAAAAAGTGTTTCCTCTTATGTTCAGCAAACTTTCATGGAATGTTCCTGTTTCAGATTTCATCTCAATCACCCTACCTTTCTCTATTCATTTGTTTCTGTCATTTGGTGTTATATGCCAGCAGGTTACTGCCTCAAAAAATCCCAGAAAAAAATAAGGCAGATGTGCCAAATGCAAAGATATTAAGAGAGACTGGTTTCCATAGCAATTGTAACCATGGTCTAAGATCTTCATTCCTGGATTTGGAGTTATGTTGTAACAGCTGAGCAGATAGAAAGTGCTAAATATTGGCAACTGAGTACTTGATAACGTCCTGGCTGCCATCTTGTTCCAATGGAGATGACCAAGTTCAGATTTCTGGAATTTTCACTACTTTTTATGTTATTTATTCCACTTCCATAGTACATCTTCAAAAAGGGCATTTGGTGAAGGGTATTAATGAAGAGCTTAAGTAAATATTGCAAGTATCATTATATATAACATGATTCATACATATAGCATATATAGAGAATATGATATGATATATACACACTGTATAGCTAGAATATAATATATATTCTTTTTTATATATTGCACAGTATTAATGTATGAATATATCCGCTAGAAAAATACTAATTCAGAATTGAGGACTTCAGGGCTTCATCTGGAAAATGAAAACATTACACAAGTTTTTCTGACATAATTTTATGTTTATTTGCATTATAAATTCTTTGTGGCATTGATCCTGAAATTGTCTCTATAGAAGTATTCTTGCCTAGTTCCACCTTCTGTCACGCGGATGTTATGTAAATAAAAATATTAATAGGTAAAAGCAGCAGCCTCTTCACATCTGCCAAGTCCGGGACAAGATGAATTGTTAATACAAATTAAATTGCTTTTATGAACTTCTTGTTCATTTATATTAATTGCTTGTACTGACCTGACCTAACCTACTTAGGTGGAACTGCTGAAATTAAAGTTGCCTCCATTTTGCATGCACAAAATGAGCAGAGAATTACTTGCTTAAATGCACTCTACATGAATGCTTTCTACATAAAAATGAATAAAACTCACTGATGTTGTGGCCCAGTAAGAGTAGATGTGCCTTTGAGGTTTTTTTTCTACCAGGATTTGGGTTGTACTTCATAGTGGGATGGACTAGGATAGTCTTGCCATGAGGTTTGAATGTCTGATGGATTCAGAAGTATTCCCGTTACTTGTCCCAGTGTGCTAGAAGGCAGGCAGAACTAGAGAGATGTGGTTTATTCAGGTTGCCACTTTATTAACGTACCTAGGAGGGAATTATGCAGCAATAACTCATAGTGTTAATTCTTGTCCTTCCTCACACCTATGTATTTAGTTGAAGGCTCCCATCATTGCTCTTGAATTTGATTTATGCTGGTAGGTCCCACGACTTTTCAGGAAGAGGTTTAGTTCTTGCAAATGGTTACGATGAGGAGGGAGTGGAAGAACCAACCAAAAGCACAAAGACACCCGATGTATTATTTAAGCAACTGAGACTAGCTCAGCTGCTTGGAAGTTTTTATCTCTTGTTGTCCGTAATGCCTCCTTTCTCTAAGGCTGGGGCCATAGTAGTGTCTACTTGCTTTATATGTAAAGGTTGTGTGCTTTTGAGGTTTGTAGAAAAACATAATAAATGCTTTTAGAATGGATTGTCTACAATAAACAGATCTATGAAATTTGTAGCACTAGTTTGGTAAAACATCCACGGTATATTTCAGAATCCTTTTTGTAATTTATCAAAGTGATTTTTCTTTTTTTCCCCTTTTTTTGTCCATGTATGTGCTTCTGGACTTCTTTTTCAGTCAGTGTAAATGTAAATAGTGGGAATATAATAATGGAGATTTCATTTCTAGTAATACTGCTCAGTAAGACCAGGAGCTCTGGAAAAGGTTACCAAGACCATCTAGAACATAAAGAGCTGATGGAAGCTGTCATATATGAAATTTAGCTCAGTTATATAAAAAAATTAATGTTCTACGGTACTGAAAGTGGGCAGGAGAGGGAGCACATGTTGCAGCAAAGCCCAACATCCTTAAGAGTTCTTTGTTTTCATATCTGGAGTTAGAAGGGTTCCTGTTTTGTATCAAGCAGAAGAATCCATATATATCATTACCTTAATTGTGAGTCTGATCAATTCCATGATAACTTTAAGAGAATAAAGAGTGAGTGGCTTCTGTAAGTAGGCCAGAACTAAATAATGGATATTTTGTATTTTGGTTTTATATTCTATCTCTTTTGGACCTGTATCCAATCCAAAACTGAAAAGGAGAGGGGGGGTGAAATATTTGGTGTGTTTCATCAGATATCTCAAAAACACTTTTACAGTCTCAGAATACCTTTGTGCAGCATTTAAGGAACATAAATGTTATTACTGATTTCTTATTTAACCATATTCTGTGTGATAGTTGGCTATTTTCTCAAAGCCTTAGTCCGTAGAGCCCTACGAATAGACGCATGAAACGGTTTTGGTTTACACCAGAGTATGCTTCTAGTCATTTGGCTTCAGACTGACTGTGGCAGCCTTCATCCCTTGTAGGATCAAAAACCAGAAAGCAAATAGAGTAAGACTGATAATAATATTCATGATTCTCAGCTTCAGGGTCACACTCTTCGTTTTTGTAAAACAGGAAAATTTTCACTGGAGATGTGCTTGTTTAGCCCCTTGTGTACGGTTAAGGTTTCTAAAAGGTTTATAGAGCTTTCAAATAAATATTTGTAAAAGAATTACTAACGCTTGGAGAGAGCAGTGTTGAAAAGCCAGTGATATGACAACTTAACTGAATAGGCAGGAATTAGAGATTACTGTTAGTCAAAAAAAATTGCAGACGAAGAGCATGATGAGATGCAAAGAGTTGGTAGAGAGTGAATATAGGCTTTAGTAAGCAAAGCTTGCAAGTAGTATAAGTGTGTATCAACCTTTGTGCTTACGGGTTAATAGGTGCTCTCTCTAGATTTTTCTGGTAGAAACTGTGATTTTTGATTCTGCGATTAAAGCCCTGTAACAGGAATAAATTAGTCTTTTGTCTGCCCTGTACTTGAATAACAGCTCTTTGCTGTTCTGTCCAGAGGGACAAAGTTGTTCTTGTAAAGTCATCTCCAGAGACTTGTGAGCAATGCAGAACAAAGACTGTTATGCACTTTATTCTGATTACTTCCATACCTTCAATAATGCAACTTCTTGGCTAGGATCTAGATTCTAAATAACAAACAAGCATCAGAGGGTGTCTCTTACTTCACACTCTGGAAGGATTTCCAGAGTTTGGCATCTGGGAGTCAGTACCTTGGAAAGGGAGAGAGCTCTGTTGTGTTGTATAATTGATGCATTGAACATATCAAGCGCATGCTAATTTGAGGGCCGCTCTTATTTTCATGTAACTCTGGACACAGATGGTTAGCCAAAGCATATACTTAAAGACTGCACTAATCCAAGGGTGTTAGCTCTTTTTTCCTCAGCCAGCAATATAGGAAACTAACAAGTAGATGGCATTCTACCTCTATTTTTAAATTAAGAAACGGCTGCTTAGGTTGTCATACAGTCTATTCCTTTCCACTTGTTACGATACATTGTTAGTCTGAATGAAGAAATGCCTATTAATTTAATTTAACAGTTATAGCCACTGATTCTAAAAATATAATGATCAATATAAACATTAAATTTAAATTGATTCAACAAAAAAATGAATTCACTTTTCTGTTGAAGTACTCTGGTTTTGATAAAGCATCTGACAAAGAATGACCTTGTGTTGGAAATGGCTGAGTAATGAAATAACAATTTCCTGAAAATCAGAAATATCTGAAAGTAATCAATGGGGCTTAAAACTGAAAAGAAGAAAAAAATGACTGATCTTTTTTTTGGTTGTAGTTTGCATCTTCAGGTTTAGCATCAAGGGAGGGATCTTCCTCCCTCCAAAAGTCAAAGGGAAATGTGAGCTAAAATGAGAGCATGAGTTTATCAGTTAACAGTAGCTGAGTCCAGTTGTAGTTTCAAATAGAGATGGATAAGAGAAAAAAAAACCCCAAAACTCATTCGAGATATGGAAAAATAGTTGTAAGGATGCAGAGAAAAAAATATTTTCAGTTGTGTTAAAAATTCAACAAAAGCAAAGACCAAGCATTCTCTTTTAAGTTACACTATTCAAATGGGGTTTTGCTGTCTTTGAAAATGTTTCATGTAGTTAGTTACTTACACTACAGTTTTCCAGGTATTTTTCCTTTTAAAAATTCCTGATCATTGACCATTTGTGTATGTGTAGGTTTTTAATAAAATAGCTGCTTTGAAAAATTTCATGAACTGCTTCAGAAAATTCCATCCTAGCTCCTAATAGCTATCCAATACTTGCAGCTTTTGTTCCTTTGTTTTCTTTTACCTTTCTTTTACCTTATTTCCTTTGATGAATTTATTCAATATCTTTCAAGAGACTCTTTATTCATTACATTTATTTCTATTTTACTGGAACTAGAAATCCCTCACCAGGACAAAGGGAAATTAAACCTGGAAGAAATGTAATTGAATCCAGATGCCTTTTGGCAGGCGTGTCTTGTGACCCCATTTATTCGTCAAATTTCACCTTAAAACTTGCTCCTCAAACTTGCTACTCCTAGTTTTAATTTTAAGTACTGTTTGCCAATCATTGCTAACCTGTAAAGTGGATGTGGGGCCAGGTGCTTGCTCTATGAACTTCTGATTTTACACATGTGCTCTTCTGAATCTCATTCTCAAGCTGTTGCACATGGGATGGTCCCAGTTCTGTGGAATGTTAAATCTCTGAGCAGATCCTGATTCAAATATTCTTAAAAATTGGCATTTGTCTGAAGCAGCTGGACCTAATATTTAGTCCTTAGCATTTATTTTGTTTTCAAGTGCAGAGAACACTGAGTCATTGCTATCTTTACCACCAGAATGGGCCTCACCTTGCTGGTTGTGCACAGTAGAAATCACAAAGTAGCTTCTATATATTCACCGTTGGTGGGACTGTGTAATTAATATTTCCAGATTAATTGGCCCACAAGGCCTTATTTATAGCTTAATGATAAGATATATATGTACATGTATAGAGATAAAGATGTTTTGCTTCTTTGAACCCCCTTCATCTACACAAGTAGCCCAGTAGTTAATGGTAAACAGTTCCCATGCCTCCTGATTAGTAAATATTTTTTTCTGCAAAGCTTTACTCTCCATTCAAGGAATTAGCACTGGTGGACCACTAAAGGTTCAGTGTTGATGGGATTTATTTGAACTTTGATAAGAAAAAGTAATTTAGATTTTGAACTGAATTTTACATCTGTTAAGTATCTCACACACCTTCTAGTACTTCCATCTTTCTGGCCAAGAAAAAGCCTTTCTTATAAAAGACCATTTATTGTTGTTTTTTTCTCCACTTTTGGGGAAGAAAGGAGGGGAAAAAAGGTGATACTGTGTCATAATACTCTGATACTTTGCCCCGCACACGCTGATAATACCATGCTCTCTCTGACATCTTGGAATAGAAATTTGAGATGTAAAGTTCCAAAGTTGTCCCAATTCAAGCTCTTACCTTGCCAAAAAGGTTTCAGTAGTATATGGTGGGTCAGAGACTTGACTGTACCTGAGGAGTGCTGCAGTGTTGCTAGATGATGCTGGTTGGTATTATCAACTAAGTATTGAAGAGAACATTTGCATCCTCTAACCCAATCGGTTCATCTACCCAACCCATTTATTTTGGCTTTACAGGAATCATCTTCTCATTTTTAATCATTAACACTTAAGAAAGCAAATCTAAAGTTAGCAAATCAGATAAGAGCAGTCTCTTTTTTTTTTTTTTCCTCCCACAAAGCAGCATACTTTCATTTGAAAGGAAAAAGGATTTCTTCTTTGAATATCATCAAAATACAAATCTGTGAATGCCCAGAGAAGTGTGAAAAGACAAAAAATGTAGCACAAAGGCAGTCTTATGGAGTGTTAAAATTCCAACCTGCTTAAACATAATATGGAGATTTATTTAATTAGTGTCAGAAAATAACTTGGGATTAATTATTTTCAGCCAACTCTTATTTACTTTTCATTGTTTTCCTAAGATTTAAATTGTTTTTTTGTTTGGTTGGTTGGTTGGTTTGGTGTCGTTTTTTTCTTCAAAATAAACATAACAATTCGGTTCTAAATATTAAGCACTGTACAATGTGTGAAAGTGCTGTATGTGCCATTTGATTATGCTTTTAAACATACAGGAAAACTTAGTTAAAATTTACTTGTGAAAGTTCTATTTCCTTTTCCTTCATGGACATGCCCACTATTGTTTGTATACCTTTTGCTTGCATTTCTAGGACTCCTGTATGTTAGATATTGCAGTCATACAGCTATGTATGGTGTATGGCCATAATGGCAGTCCTCAGCTTGGAGAATTTGCTGTCTCTGCCTCTGCCAAGACAGCAGCAAAACTAACACTGTAATCAGACCCCAAACCATATTCAGTGACAACTCTTAACTCTGCTCAGCTCCTGCCTGCTGCAGAAAGAGGTGCTTCAGAGATGCAGGTAAAGATGTTTCTCTGAACTGGATTGTCTATATTTGCTCTGTCTTGAGGAGGCAGACAGTGTCACCTTTGATGCATATTCCAGCCATCCTTAGCTCTGACTGGATTCAGCACGCTCCTCACAAAGAAGACCACAGTAAATAAACAGATGCTGATTCAGTTTGCCTTCTTATTCCTGGCAGAATCCAAGGTCATCACCAATTTTTGTCTCTGGGCAGTAAATGTGGTCTGAAGTATCTGTCTTTTCTCTATGGCACTGAACTGATTAAACCCATCCACAACAGATGGAAATTTAGGGACCTGTTGAGTAATTTTTTGGTGGGATCATGCATTTTATAACATTGCTAACTGTAAAGGATAGCTCTTAGAAAAAATAACCTTACTCTGTAAAAAAAAAAAAAACAAACCAAAACAGTTTAACTATGCTTTTTCATGGTCAAATATTCTTTCCTTTTTGAGAAGATTTGCTTGCCAGAAAGATGATTGAGATTTCAGAGACTTGGAGTTCTTGCCTGAGGGCTTTCAAGAAACTACCTCACCTTAAAGTGTGTTTTTGAATAAAGGTTAAAGATGCAGTTTAAACTTAATGAATAGTGATGAAGTGTTAAATGGCAAGATATCTAAATGAGAAACAAAAATGTATTTGAACTATAGTCCCATAGTCTCGTTAAAATGATATTAAAGTTATCTCTCTAGGAAAGACTGTCCAAACTGCATTGAGTTGCAGGACTGGTGGACTCAGCTGCATCTCTGAATTTGGTAGAAAATCTTTGCCTGGGTAATGAATTGCTGCCATGCCCTGTTAGGACAGGAAGAATATGATCATCTGTAGCTGGAAGTTCTGTGATGTTTCAAGGCACCAGAGGAAACAGACTCTTCTAAGGATTTCGTAAACCTTGTCCTCCTCCTCTCTGAAGGGTGAGATTTATGGAGGAGCCATGGGACTGTAACCTGTTGGAGTGGCCCCAGAGGAGGCCACGAAAATGATCTGAGGGCTGGAACCCCTCTGCTGTGAGGCCAGGCTGAGAGATTTGGGGTGGTTCAGCCTTGGAGAAGAGAAGGCTCTGTGGGGACCTTATTGTGGCCTTTCAGTACTTCAAGGGGGCCTGTAAGGTGGGGACAAGTCTTTTTAGCAGGGTTTGTTGTGACAGGACAAGGGGTGATGTTTTTAAACTAAAATATCAGAGATTTATACTGGAGAGAAGGAAGAATTTTTTACACTGAGGGTGTTGAAACACCGGCACAGGATGCCCAGAGAGGTGGTTGATGCCCCATCCCTGGAAACGTATCACATTGGGTTGTCTGGGGCTCTGAGCAGCTTGCTCTAGTTCCAGATGTCTCTGCTCACTGCAGGGGGTGTGGGGTGTGGACTAGATGACCTTGAAAGGTGCCTTCCAATGCAAACCAGTCTATGTTTCTGTAACATCGGTAGTAAGAGAAGGGGGAAAGTGTAGTGTTTGGACAGTGAGAGGGTACTGTGCTAATCCAGTAGTTAAACAGCTCTGAAGCCTTTTTGGTAAATCTGAGTGAGGGTGTATTAGTTTTGCTAAGCTAGCTTTTAATGTTATTAAGTGCAAGGCTTTTATGAGCTAAATCAGCTGCACTGGCTCTTGAGGAACCAGATTCTTTGCTGGATGAGAGGTTTGTCTGGACTGGAACTGCAGCTGGAGCACTATCCTCCTGACTTCCATTGGCAAGAGCTTCAGCAAATATAAAATGGGGCAACTCTTTCTTAGTGGAGGATGTGTAGAGGTTTGTGTCAATCTGGAAGATTGACAGTCTACAGTGTTCATTGCAGGGAAATCATGAAAAGCAACCTAAATAATTTAATAATGCAAAGGGATTATAAAATGCTATATAATTAGTAAACAAAATGATATAAGTTCAGTCCTACAGCCTGTGTCTATAAGCAAATTGAGTTAATATTTTACAAAAAAAACCAAAACCAAACCAACTAAATCACTGCAGCAATTTTTCTAGGATTAATCTGATCAAATATTCACTAACTGTTGCAAACATGATAAATTTGGATTTAGAAATGCATGTAGTTGGTGAGTGTCAGCACTCTGGCATTGTTACAGACAGTGGTCAATTTATTTTAAACTTGTAAATCCTGAGTAGCTTATTTAATCTTATCGGAAAACAACTCTAGGCAGGGAAATGGTGACTGCAATTCTATTAAAATAACACTCTTGTAGATTGCTTCAGTATATCTAGAAGATCATCAAGATAAATGAAGAAATTAATTAAAAATCCACAAAGGCTATATCTCTAGTGATTCTAGC
This sequence comes from Ceryle rudis, assembly GCA_033439905.1. Taxonomy (NCBI): domain Eukaryota; kingdom Metazoa; phylum Chordata; class Aves; order Coraciiformes; family Cerylidae; genus Ceryle; species Ceryle rudis. The sequence continues at coordinate 27,195 of JAAGNO010016236.1, read as the reverse complement.
TATTGTACAAAGAAGTGGTGGTACTTAAATAAAGAAGTCCACAAGTTGAAGGGTTCAGTACAGTTTACTGTGAAATATTCCCCTTACTCAAAATCTTATCCCAGGAGTAGTAATTTCAGGGGTTATCAATTTCATGTGTTTCCATTCTTTTCTTGCACAAGTGTTAGCAATTATTTTAAAGTTAACATTTACTAACAGTTTCAGTCATTGATATTTGAAGCTGAACAAAGAAGCATTATATTTAATGAAAGGAAGATTGAAGTAGCTCGGATCACCTTGCATGGTAACGATAAAAAAAACCAATCTTAGCAATAGTGGCTGCACCTATATTAGTAGAGGTTGATATTTCCTGTAGTTGGATACTTTTTCAGTGTTACATCTGTATGAGATCAACAGGTACAGTTTGTGGGCTCTACAAATAAAGCATATGGATATAATAATTCTTGTTTGTGCGCTAAGCATCATAAATCAGACTATATCACCTTAGTTACCTTTCCTATATGTGCCTATTACGATTTTGCCACAAATACATGTGCTTCTCCAGAAAAGGAACTGCTATATTCACCCAGCCTTGTAACAAGTGTGCTTTGAGTTTTGGCTTTGATACTAATGGTAAAAGTTTCTCTCAGTTGCCCAATGTAGGTTTGACTTTTAACAGCTATATTGCAGTTACTCCACAGGCATGTACTAACTCACCCCTAATGTAACCTGCTGCTCTTTCACTGGAATTCAAACTAAGTCTTGCTTCATCTCATCTGAAAAGGCCACAAGCACACGTGCATACGGTCACGGTTGCCACAGCTGCTCTCATATATGTTGCATTTGTAAGCCATTGAAATGTCTGTTGGAGCCTTCCGTAGAATAATGGATTTTGCCTTATCATGTCAAGAAACACAACAGCTTGATGCGATGACACTTGCTTACTGAAATAGAAACAAGATCAAAGAATGTCAGTGTCATGACTACATGGTCATCAATTGTGTTCCTCATTACTGTTTGCTTTCAAAGAATTTAAATATATAAATCATTTTTCATTGAACGGTCTACAGAAAATATCATGTTTGGATCTTACAAAGGTCTCGGTCAGCCAAGTCTAAGGCTTTCTACGTTCAGTCTACCTCAATCTACCTAAAATAGCCTCACCTTCTAAGGTAGGGCCCACTGGGCTTACTTGATGACAAAACACATAGATAACCATTGACAGGAAATTGAAAGTCTGTTTGATTACATTAGAACGTTAGTTATATGAGCTGGACCTATCAGCTGTTCTCCATCTTACAATAAACTTAGGCAAGAGAAGGAAATTCCAATGAGATAATAAAAAATAGTGATATGCTAATAAAAGAGAAAAAATCAACTCTTATTATAGAACCTAACTTTCTTGTAACTCATAAAATCTGAGTGCTGTTATCCACAGCCAGAGGACACCCCACCTAATCTCCCCATGATTTCTGCTGTCCAGTTTTAACCTCCTGACCAAAATCTGGGTGAATATGTTAGTGTGGTGCAGAGTCCAGGCTGATATAACATGCCAAGCAGGAAAGTTTATTACCTCGATTCTGTATTTTCCATTCTGAAACTGGCTTGGGTCTGGTTTAACTGGTGCACTGACTGAAGGCAAAAGAAAAAAAGAAAAGCTTTTGAATAAGACCAGAAATATTATGTAATTAGAGTCAACAGAGAAAATTTAAGTGCAAAACTAATCAAGAAGAAAATGAAATGGATAGATCTAGGAAATATATATATTTTTAATGATGTGGATACTATGAGAATTTTCAAAAGAATTGTAAATACAGTACAGCTTACTGACAGCATACCACTAATTTATTTTTGATGGTTTTGTTGCTTGCATTTTTCTCCACACATGCCCATGGAATGAAAACCTATAACCAGTGTTAAGAGATGCTGCAGGCATTTGATCTCCAGTTCTGAATTTGTAATACAAACTTTGGAATTCTATAGCTGCACTTTCATGTTATGAATACAGCTGACTGTTCCTATTGGAAATGCTTCAGTTTAAGCTAAGTATCTTTTTTTTTTTTTTTTTTTTTTAAGTGTGGCTTTGTAATTTACTCTAGATCTGAGGCCAGTCATCCCCACATTTGTGTATATAAACCCAGCTCATATGTGACACGCAGAAATGTTTTACATTTCAGGAGAAGAAACTGTGAGATGGTGGTTTGAAATGATCTGGGCGAAGTTTCTTAGCCTACTGGTGACAGTGGGGAGACTGCAGTGCTTTCTGACATTGTGTTTGGGTTTGTATGCTTCTGGGTATATATGTGTGTGTGTACATTCATGTGTGTGGAAGCCATTTAAGGAAAGGCAGGAGCAGTTAAAGTAGACTATGTTAGTTTCGACTATTATTGGAGGAAGTATTGCTGGGTTGTTAAAACTACATCCAGTAACTCAGAAATTTGTTTCAGATTTCATTATTTTGTGGGGTAGTGCTTATGTCAATACCACACCTATGCTGTTAGGTAGCCACGGATCCCCAACATGTGCCAAAAGTTTGGGAAGATTAGGTGAGAGAGCTAAGGCATAATTTAATGGATGTTTTCATATCCAACTAGATTACTTCCCCCCCCCCCCCCATTATATAATCTGCATTGAGATTATACATGTGGCCTGTCTCCCTCCCTTTTTTTATTTTCTTTTAAGAATATATTTTAAGCCATATTTTTTTTCCCCTGTAAGACAGTTAATTATTCACAGGTTTTAGTATATATTCAGGAAACGTGGGTACAGGGTTGATACCCAAATGTTTTACTTGGCCTATGTTGGTCATATATAATGGCTTTTAGTAAATGTTTAATTATGAACTAGAAAAAAACCCCAACCTGTAAATGACAAGATCAAGCTACATTCAAAGCTTTAGTGGATTGTCAAATACTTAATGTATTTGCCCTGTAGTAAAGCTAGTTTTTCTACAAATTGGAAAGGTAACTTGGTCCTTGATCTACCTCATGTAATTTCCTCTATAAGGACTTCTTTGTCCAGGTTATTCTCCTGCTTGTATTTTAAGCATATATAGTGCACTTTCTCTCTTGCTACTTTAGCTATTGTGACTTTGTGAAATCCTTTCTAATAGCACTTGTTCTTTTTCAGCTTGACAGGTGCCTTCCTTTCCTTGTGCCCTTTGCATGCTTTGAATACTGATAGATAGTATAGGATTTACCTGCTATATACAGATATATACAGGGGAGAAAAATCTAACTGCTTCTTACAATTTTTATTGATAATAAAGGCTACAAAGGTCTCCAGTCCTTAAAGAGGATGCTTCAAAAAGCTGCAGCAAGGTAATGTCTCAAGGCTTGACCATTTATTTAGAATCTCTCTGCAGAGATATGTGCTCATACTGTTATTCAGTGCAGATATTTAATCGCATTTTATATTTCAGTACCAGAAAGCTATAAATTTCTGTGTTGAAGATCCCTAGAATTTTATCTGTAGCTCTTTTGGATTTGCTATTCAAAAGCATCTCAGTGACTTAGGTATCTAAGTCCCAGTGAAAGTCAGTGAACTTAGATAAATGGATTTTAAGGCCAGGATTATAAGCATTTGCTTTGAATTTCAGCATGCCACTCTTCACAGCATCTTAATTACTAACTGAGGTTACAACATGCCTCTAACTTCTTTCTGAGTTATAATAATTATCTTTGAAAGATACCAGTCTTGGTAACAGTCAGCTGGGTGCCTGGGCTGCGTAGGTGAAACCTTGCTATTTCTTTTTTATTCACTCCTCTTACTGCGTCTCTGGAAATCTCTGCCACTCACTTGGCAGTCTTCTAATTTAATAGACTATGCTTGTCAAGTTTGTATATCAAACACTGCAGACAATCAGCTAAGTCCTTAGTCATCTGTCAAGTAATGGGGTCTTTGGTGCACTGAGAATAAGTTGGCAGTGTAGGGTATGTTGCATTCTAAAGTTTAAACTGGAGCCCTGTTTACTCGTAATACAAAAAGAGCATTAAGAGATTGATAGTCTATTTGAAATTCCTTTGAAAATATATCCCAAGCTGGATCTTTTTTACTGCTTGTCTCTTGTGAGTCTCTTCTTAAAAAAGAAAATAATAAAAAAAAAAGGCATTCTTCTAGATCCATACTGCTATAAAACCATAAAACTGTCAGAGCCTGCTGATCCAATTACAACTTTAAAACTTTTAAGCTTTTCATTTACAGTAAACTCATTCCAGTCAAATACAAAGGAATCTTTTCCTTAAACTCTACATTGTTTAACAATTTACTGTATTTCACAGTGTATCTCGCATCTCTTTCCCTTCACTTACTGAAAAAGAAGCAATCATAGAATGGTTTGGGTTGGGCCTTTAAAGATCATTTAGTTCCACACCCCTGCTGTGGGAGGGAACATCTTTCACTAGATCAGGTTTATCAAACCCCTATCCAACCTGGCCTTGAAGTCTTTCAATGATAGGGCATCCACAAACTCTCTGGTCAACCTGTTCCAGTGCCTCACCACCCTCACAGTAAAAAACTTCTTCCTTTCCTCTAGTCTAAATCTCCCCTCTGTCAGTTTACAACCATCACCCCTTGTCCTGTTGCTACAGGCCCCGGTAAAAGTCTCCCCATGCTTCTTATAGGCCCATTTGAAGTCTAGAAAGTTTGCAATAAGGTCTCCCTGGAACCTCCTCTTCTTCATGCTTCTCCATGCAACCCCAACTCTCTCAGCCTGTCCTCACAGCAGAGCTGTTCCAACCACTGGTTCATTTTCATGGCCTCTGGCCCTGCTTCAACAGGTCCGTGTCTTTCTTGTGCCGAGGACTCCAAAGCTGGACACAGTGCTCCAGGTGAGGTCTCCTCAGAGCAGAGTAGAGGAAGATAATTGCCTCCCTTGACCTGCAGGACATGCTTCTTCTGATGCAGCCCAGGATATGGTTATCTTTCTGGACTACAAGCACACATTGCTGGGTCATAATCAGCTTTTCATCTATTTCATAGGAATTAAAGGTAGAGAATAATTAATTTTCCTAACCTAATTAGAGCAGTACTATGAGCCATGATTCTTCTGTTGAGATAGCCGGTGTCCTACTGTAAGATAAAAAATTATTCTGTTTGGTTTTGTTTTTTCCTTTGTTATGCAAAACCATCAGTAAGATGCTGGTAAAGACAGTATAGGATTGTGTAGCAGAACGGTCCAACTTTGCAGTAGGTGGTGTATTGCCTTGGGTTTTATTTACTTATAATGCCAGTTTTAGACAAAATATTTAAGAATGCTTAGGCTTGTGCTGCTGTGACTGAACTATGTCATGAATCCCTCTTTTCAGGCTGTCTGGGGTTCTCTTAGGAGAATTCCCTGTCTCCTTGAGTCGTGCATTCAGAGCTTTCTTGCTAAGAGGAGAATTCTAGGAAATGTGAATTTTTCTGTTTTTTTTCTCAACACTCCTCAGCCCACCAGGAGCTACAGAGCCATGAAGCGTGGAGATTTTGTGAAACATTCCTGGCGTAGTCTGCTGGAGATACGTGTGTATGTGAGGTTAGTTCAGTTGCAGGTAGCTGCATTTCTAAAGCAATGAAATTTTATTCCAAAAGGTAGATACTTGACTACTTCAACATCCCAGTAACAAAAAGGCTGAGATGAAGAGATAGTCTCTAATATGCAAAATGATTTCTGATTCTTCAGAAACCAGAGGTTAGTCTGAATAGAAATGACCAAAATCATTATTTCCAAATGATCTTGTAATTAGTTTATAGAGGCAGTATTATACAAAGAAGCAGCAATGTTCTAATAATATCCTTTCAATCCTGTATAAAAATTTTGTCCCACAGGCTGGTCAGAGCTCGTACAATTGGATATCTCTACCGATTGAAACATATAGCTCGCAATTGTCTTTCTGCACAGATGTCACATACATAAAATAGAATTTGAAACTTCCTAAGTAGTTGTTCTTGTTTCTGTGACGATTGTGTGCAAAATAATAGACCTTTTTCTGCAAGCCTCTCAGTGGAATAGATGGGGCTCAACATAGAGGTAAACAAACTTTAGTTCATTACAAGACTGGGTGTGGCTTGGTCAGGTTCCTGTCAAGAAGCCAGTGAAAATAGAAACACAGAAATGTCTGGGTTGGAAGGGACCTCCAGAGGTCATCTAGTCCAACCCCCCTGCTGAGAGCAGGGACATCCTCAACTAGAGCAGATAACAAATGGCAACAGACTCTTCTTTTAGTGGGTTTTACATTAGGAATTAGAAAGGAGAATTTTTTTTCTTAGAAGGAATCACCTGAAAGTGATTCTGGAGGACAGAAGGGGTTCAGTATTTTAGACTAGAAAAAGACCTGATCATCTACTTATTAGCTGGGGAAAAGCTCCAGCAAAGCCTGGAGTTCAAAATTCACTGGTTTTCCTGGTCTGTATGTTAGGCACTTGTCCTGCCCCTTCCCTGTTATGTAAAAGCTCTAGCTGAGTAAATCACAGTCCGTCCCTTTCTTTCTGTAATACAGTTTTTAGTATTCAGATTGTTTATTTCTCTAAATGAATTTAGATTTAATGAAGTAAAAGTGACTGTGTTTCTGAAGTAATGGGGGAGCAATCTCACATGTACCTGCTGCTTAACTGCTTCAGATATAAATGGATTTTTGTTTAAAATGTAATGTTCTTTAAAAGCATCTGCTCAATTTCTCTTAAATAATGATATTGTTCTCAAAAGAAACATTCAGAAAAATACTGTTTACTGTATCTCATTTCTGTAGCTAATTTAGTGAGTTAATCCCATTGGATGACGATGGCTACCTTACCTCTATAGAGTGCCAAAGCTTTACATGAATGATAATATTCAGTGAAAGCTGTCTGAAGTGACAATTCCCCTGAGCAGTACTGAGACCTTCAGTGAAAGATGTGTTTGTGCTAATCGGCTTTGTGATTGCGGAGAAGCTTGCTGAATAATCATCCCTGAATCTCAAGAGCAATTCTAAAGTATGGTAAAAATGTTTATGTGACTGATGCATTGTTTGTATTGATACCCATCAATGGTTGTTTTCTTAAGTATAGACACATCACAGAGGGAACATATCCAAGCCTACTCTTCTGTGGGAGTAGTCGTGTTGGCACATTTCAGGCAACATTCCTGCAGAGCCCACAAATTACACATTTGGATCTAAAGGCAGAAATGACAAAATTTCTTCACATTGTACGAAACTTGCTATTGTGACATCATTAGTCCTTCTAGTGTGGGTAGGCTTAGGAATATACATTACACAGTTGTGTGACAGGTGCAGATCAGTTTGACAGCTCTCTAATCTCCTTAATCTTTGGGAAATGTTACTGCTGAGTAACACTGCAAGTCCATTTTTCTAGAGTATCTTCAATTCTATTAACAGATCTCTCTCACCCATACCTTTCTTTGGTTTACACAGTTAAAAAAAAAAAAAAAAAAACATTCTCATTTTCCTGTCTCCTACAGTCTCCTGGTCCTGCTTCTCTTGGCTGAACAATCTGCTGAATGATGTTGCCAGTGCACTTCAGAAAGATTGTGGTCTCATTGTTTGTATTTTTCCAATGGAATTCTTTCTTCATGTATTCATTTTAAAACACAGTTTGAAAATGCTTTTTCACCTGTGATCTATTCCAGTAGGTCCTGCAAGGCCCATTTTTGCTATTATTTCTACCTCATTTATAATTCTGAACAACTCAGCTGATGTATGTACCCTGTTGTGTTTTGCACTGCACCAAAACATAGTGAAAATGAGGTGGTTTGTAAAACAATTCACCTGAAGGGTGGAAGTACAAATGGAGAGACCTAACGTGATAGTCCTCATGGTCCCACCACTGAACACAGTATGGAAATTGAAGAGACCTGAGGCATCTGTGAGTGCTTCGTGCTATTTTGTCATCTTCTATTAAATTGTCTTGCTCTTTTGACTAGTCTGACAACTGTGCTATCTCACAAATGTGCCTTTGCTGTGAAACCCTATTCCTCTGAAGACCGTGCCATCTGGAACAGCCTTTCTGAATCTCTCTGCCTCATTGTCGTGCTGTGTCTTTTAAAATCTCATTGAAAGCAGCTTTTCTCACTTGTCTGAGCCTCTTAATATTATATTTCATCTCTTCCATTATAAGCTATTTAATTTAGTGATTACATTATTCTAAGCTGTAAGACAGTTTAGAATACTATTTGGGAGAAAAATGCCCTGTGTTTTAATGCTATATTGTATTGTACACTTTACGGGAGAAAAAACACATTTGATGTTATTGATCACAATTAATTTTTTTGTGTACCATCAAGTCCTTTTTGAGTAAGTGTTGTCTACTAGTGAAAATGCAAGTAAAAATTACTTTTTAAGGGCTTTTGAAGGTGTCTAGGACAGGAAACTTAGATGACTGGACCACAACCATTTGTGCTTACTCTGAGTCATATGTGAAAATGACCTAGTAACAGTAAAAAATTTGTTTTCCAGTATGTAGTTTTCTTATCAGGGAAAACTGTCCCGCCTGTGAGGGGGACAAAACTAAATTATCACGGGGAAGCCAGAGTTAAGACCAAAGAAGGCCAAAACATGTTGATGAGGGAAGGGACTTCTGTAACTGTTGACTCCGAGCCATCTGATTCATTACTGTTTCTATGGGCTTCTGTGCTCCTGAATCTGAGACTGGAAGTTGTAAGGGTTGATCTTACTACCAGTGCCTGATTAGCTTTTGATTAAAAGAAATGTTTTGTTCCATTTGCAAATATGTAAGTCTGGTAGAGGGAAGGTTGGTGATCAAAGACACAGTTACATGGCAGGAGCACAGCAGTATATCTGGTGGAAGTCCCATATGCAAGGGTGTAGCTCAAGAGAATTAAGTGATGGGAGATTGGCATTGGGAATGTCAAATGTGTGACTGTCTGTTCTGTGAATTGTCTTCCAGAAAGCTGAAGGGCAGCACAAATTATCTTTCCTTAGAGACTCATCCATTAATAGTGTTAATGACTGTTGGTTACATTCAATTTGATAGTTATCATCAAAAATGATTGATTGTAGCTATGCTGCACATGGATATATTTAGCAAAATGACCCTGCACTTTAGTTATCCCAAAACGATTTTAACTTACATTACAGTTTGATGTCTAATACTCTTTTGTAGATGCTGTAAACATCACCGTTACATATCTTGCTGGTTCTTATTGGACATGCATGATGGGAAGACTGGACTGTGCTGTGAAGGGAAAACAATTTACAAGTCTATAATAGTTTGTTTGCTGCCTCTCTCTGAATCTGGCTTTGTTTACAGTCTTGAGCTCCATAATGTGATGTCTTATCAATTGTGGAAAATGGGCCACTGGCATCCTCAAACCTATTGCCACACTGTCACTTTCCAGCTTAGGGGGAGAACCTGTGCCTATAAAGACAGACATACGTGAGTGTAAGTGTCAGTTTAGATGCTGTAGTTTGTCTGGCACATCTGTATGAGGCTGGCAGGTGTGACAAAAGACCTACAAGAGTATGCTGCTCCTCTAGACTGGCAGAAAGAGGCTAAGCAGGAAGCTCCAGCACATCTACAGCACTAATAATTTGTGTGTAGGTAGCTCAGTTGCTCCTCAGATTTCTCTCTTGGAAATCACTACTCATCCTATTATTACTGGTTAAATCTTGAAAGCACTGCTTTATCACACTGGACTGAGTTAAGTAACATAATTAACTATTTATGTAAAACCTCAGTTTCACCTGGGATTGGAGGGAGACAAATACGTAGATCCTGGTTTGGCCTATTGCACAGTGAGACACTTGAGGCAGAAAGCCTGGTTTCAGATTCTTCTCCATATCCAAACTTCCCTGCAGCTTCAGGTCTGGGATGGGGACCCATTATTGTAATGCATCATCTTAATGGTATAGATGAAATTCCAATTCAATCTTCTTCATAGGAAAGCCTTTGGCATGATATATTAACCATCAGATTAGAAGTAGACTGACTAATTATCATTTAGTGCAATTGAATGCCAGGGTTTGTCATTTGATGAGGCTGGCTGGGTGGGGAGTATAAATCTGTTAGTACCGATATCATTATGAACTTCAGATGGAAGGGAGATTAAAATTCCCTGAATGCAATATTTATTCACAGTCATTATTCACAGCGTGACATACCACAATGTCATAAAAATGCTAGCACCTGCCTTTTAATTCATATGTAGTTTTAGGAAAAAGATTAATGTGATCTCAATCATAGTTTATATGGACCTACAAGCTGTTATTCTTTAATAGTAATTCATAGGCAGACACATTGGCACATGTCTATATTTATCTGAAAGAATCCTGCAGATGAGTAGTATTTCCCTATTATAAGGATATAAAGAATGACAAAGGAATAAATCCTTCGAGTCATTAAATCTAAGTCCTTGCTCTTACAGAGAAATTTAACCTGATCTCATCAGTCCAATCTTCTGTCTCTATCAGATGTTTCTCTGGTCATCCTTATTTATTTTTTTTGTGCCGATCCTCATCTAGACTAATTTAATAAGTAATTTCCAGTGTGACAACTAATCACTTATTTTACTGAAGTCCAGATAGATTAGATTTATCTCATTTTCTCTTCCAAGAAACTAGTTCTCTTAGAGGAGGGGAAAAAAAAAAAAAAAAAAAAAAAAAAAAGAGGGGGGGGGGGGAGGGAAAAAGTAAGTATCACTAATCTTTCCTTGGAAACTTAGGC